>JAAGWP010000114.1:0-30697 GCA_013266165.1 Fusarium graminum
ACCCGTGTTGGGTAAGCTTTGTCACAAAGCTTACCCAACACGGGTGTGGCTGACATACCGACATTCGAGAGCCCATCTCATCATGGCACGATTCTCATCGATAACCGCTGCAATGGCTCCCCAATCCCAGCCTGGGTACTGCTATACGAGTAAATACACAATTCATCGATGCTGATAATGTAGCCAAAACGTTGCCAATACCAGCATCACCAATTCATCCTCCTCAACGCCCTAGGAGATCGTCATTTCATGATAGCCCTAGTCCTATAGAAGCTGGCTGCTCGACCGGTTCATAGTTCAAAAGATCTTTACCGACCAAATTCTCAAAGTCCAGCCCAACTTCAGATAGAAATTTGGAATGCTCCTTTGCTCTTTCTAAGCACTGCGTCCAGACCTGTCCTCCAGGCTCCGTACTACTAAGTTGGCGTGCTAGGATAATATTGAACGCATCAACTTGCTCTTTAGCCCATTTAACGCACACACTCATCATGGGCGGTGGGAAGCAAGACTGGAAGCACTGCACCGTGTTATGGATGACCATGAAATACACAAACGAGAGCTCCCATATGTATAGATGTAAATCTCCCTGGAAAATGCATTGCCTGGGTCCACGTTAGTTTTTGTTCTAACCAAACCACTCATGAGTACTTACCTGGCTCGTTTATGGATAATGCCGCTTCTGGCTGCCAGATACGATTCTCGGGCAGTGTCTTCAAAGCCCAGCCTCGTTAACCAGCTGACGTTGCGTCTCGTTTTCGTGTTGTTGTCATGTGTCAATTCAAGCTCACGGACAATCATGCCGGCCAGCTTGGCGCATCGTTCGTTCACCTTGAAGTTGATAAAGTCTTGAGCAATCGCATGGTTCTTCAACCCGCGAGCAATCGCCTTGAGCTTCTCAACACGAACCACGGCGTCTTCAAGTCGCTGCATGGCAATATCAATGTCGAGATCATCCATTTCACTCTCAACCCAGCGCAAATTCTGTTGCTTGCCATCCACCTCAATGAGCATATCTTTGATGTCCGACAGCGTTGCTAAGAGTTCAGTCTTTTGAAGAAGACCGGGGTCGCGAGAAGCAAAGTAGTTGATGGTCTCACGCGCTTTGTTGTTAGCCTCCATCTCCGATCGAAGGCTCTTGCGAAGCTGCTCTATAGCTTTGCGTACGTTGAGAAGAAGCTGCTTCTTTTCCGGGTCTTGGGGCTTCTCCGTCCGATAAATGAAAGATTCCTGACCAACACCTCGTACCATGATGGCATCCGCAAGCTTATTGCGCCCACTACTTGATGATTCTCCGGTGCTAGACATGTCAACCACCTCAACATCCAAGAGCGGCCAGCATCGATCTGCCACCAATTTCATCATAGGCCCTCGTGCGTCTGAACCTGGTGCATCTGCCTTTCGCTTCTTACGCGACGCGATGAGGAGGTGGTCGTTGAGCAGGAAGATCTGCATCGCTCTGCGTGACTTGTATGTGGCGTTGTCGAGCTCGATCCATGGACCTGCATCTTGGACAACATGGCGTCCCGCCGCATTTGGGAGGAACTTCTGCGAGCCTTCCACCCCCTTGTACAAAGCCTGCATTTGCGAGTTCCACATTGCGCTTCTGTCTGCGATAGAGGTTCGCCTATCTCGTCTACTGGTGAGACCAGGAGCGCTCGGAAGATCTCTAGGCATAGCTTCGTCGTTCTTGGCAGCAGCCGCCGCTCTCATAGCTGTCGTATTGACCTTGAGTTCTGACATAAAGTTCTTGAGGTTTCTCATCTCGCTCTTGAGCTTCTCTGCCTCTTTACTGATCTTGATGAACTGTGTCCTGTTCTGCATGACGCTTTGTTGTAGGTCCATTCCCACACGTGCCTTGACCTTACGCAACGAGTCTTCGAATTCACGGATCTGATCCTCGGTCGAATCGCTTAAGGAAGATTGAACGTATCGATCTGGCTTCAGTTTGGGATCCAGCAGGCCCTTGATATCGACGACTGGGGTGGCTCCAGGGCCTGAACGAGAGGGAGGCTTTCTGATAGCGGCATTGTGGTCTCTTGGCTCGTAATTACCGAGCGAAGGCATCTGTGGCATCGGGGGTGCAGCGCCATTAGGACCGGCGGCAGGGTGGTTGAATCGTGTCGAGTATCGCCGTTTCACAAGATCTGAGGTCTATGTAGGTAACTATAAGCATGGCGAAATCATAGATAGCTTCATTTTCTAAATTACCTTGCCGCCAGCCGTTGGGGGAGGACGCGGGCGAGGCCGAGCTTCGCCAGGATCGCCAGAAGCACTGAAAGCGCCAGGCATAGGTGGTCTTTCTGAATCATCTTGAGTAATTGGGCCTGAGATCTGGCGAGGCGCGCTGATGATGGGCCTCTTTTTCCTCTTGCCGCTACGGAGGGATATCTTATTGCGATCCTCCATACTGGGCGAGTGCTGCAGCTACAGGCAGACGACGTGAGAGTGGGCGACACGGGGGATTTGAGCTTGGAAGTCGTCGAAGTCGATCGTAAAGTCGGGTTTTAAAACTGTGAATTTATGCGATGTCGTGAGCGACGGCTGAACAAAA
This sequence comes from Fusarium graminum, assembly GCA_013266165.1. NCBI lineage: Eukaryota > Fungi > Ascomycota > Sordariomycetes > Hypocreales > Nectriaceae > Fusarium > Fusarium graminum. Next base: position 2,552 of record JAAGWP010000114.1, read on the forward strand.
GACAAATGTATTCTGGCTTTTGGCGCCAGTCGAGCTCTATTACATGAACTAGATGAGGTACGTGTAATCGTCGGGTCGCTCCAGTGAAGCAGCCACTGCTGGAATGGGAGCGCATCAGGAGGTGGGGTACGTACCTAGCCTCTCGGCCGCGTTACGTGGGCTGTCGACAAGTTCTTGGATAAGACCTTGGTTGGAAGTTTCTGAAGGTTATTGGAAATTATTCAAATTCTAAAACTTGATAATTCAAAGCTCATAAGCAGGATAAACCACTTTATCTCTAGATCCTTCTGTTCAATTCGGATATAAATGTAGTATACGTACCAATGTTTCCCTCCACCTCAATGAAGCTTTCAAGCTCCCACCAACCCTAAACAGGCCTAGCCGCATAATGTGATCCGGGTCATTGCAAAAATTGGTTTCCTAAGGTAATCAATCGCGACGTCTTGAAAGCTTGCCGCTCTACGACGCTCGAACCGAACGTAAACCATCTACGAGCATTGACGACATAATTTTCTGCGTCTCTCGGTCTCCAACATCGCCAAACACAAGCCCGAGTCCCGAACTTACCCATTGCCATATTACGGTGGGAAGACTTTTCGATCTGCTGTTTATTTGCGTCCCAAGCTGAAACCTCCTCATCTACATCATCGCCAAAATGGTCCAGCCCTCAGCCCTGGTAACGGCATCCGTCGCTACCGCCGCCGCCGCCATTGTCGGTAAGACAGCGCCCTTCATCTTGCTCTACAACTGCGGGCATTAGATTGCGTCAATGCAATACAGCACCGATCGAGTTACGGACCAAGAAAAAAAAGCTACGCACACAGTTGGCTAACGCAGATTCCTTCCGAGTAGGTTATGCCGTCTACTTCGACTACCAGCGTCGAAACCAGGCCGAGTTCCGCCGAAACTTGAGGAGGAACGAGCGCAAGCAAGCCCGCGTCGCAAAAGAGGAGGCTGAGGCTTCTACCCAGCAACAACGCCAGAGCATCCGCGTTAGAGTCGAGGAGGCTAAGGAGGAGGGGTTCCCTAGCGGTGTTGAGGAGCGGGAAGCTTTCTTCAACGAGCAGGTTATGGCTGGTGAGATGCTTAGCCAAGATCGTACGAACGCCCTCCACACAGAAACTGTTTATCATTCACTAACTGTTCTGCAGCTACCAAGGCTCTCGAGTCTGCTCTGGCCTTCTACAAGGGCCTCAAGGTCTACCCTGCTCCTGGCGACCTGATCCGAATTTACGACAGCACTGTTCCCAAGGTAAGACTACCGGTACAAGTTCTGGTCGAGCTATTCTAACATCCATACAGCCTATATTAGATATCTTGGCCGAGATGATTGCATACGACTCAACTCTTGATATCCGCGCACCTGCCGCCCCCGCTGGTATCAACCTCTCCGACATCCCCAACGTTGGTCTCGATTAAAGAGGTATATGCCCTGCCCAAATTTCCTCTCTGCTCTTGGCACATATATACCCAGACGTTGGAAATGATCTTGAAATAACACCCTCACCCCCGAAATCTGTACCTTGGAAAGCCTGAATATTTTCAAGCTTTCAAAAGAAATGTCTAAATGAAGACCTGGCGGCCTTCGATGTACCATAGTTCCGCTCTTTCAGCTTCCATAGAGCTTTGTGTAAACAGATGTACGTTGAAACGAATGGGTTTAGGAACGACAATTGCTGGTAGTTTCGGTAACAAATCATGAAGTTATAATTCTTTGAATTCTTTTTACTTTTTCGTCTGTAGAGACCTATGATGCTTCAATCTTGCGTCCCTTTCTGTCTACTCTTTCATCTTCTGGGTTAAACCCGCCGTTTCCCCACAAAGCCCACTCTGGTGTAGCCTCACCCATGTATGACTCTGGTGTGAAATCTCCGTCAGGGTGCTCCTCCAGCAGCTCAAAATATCTCTTGTAATCGATCAAAGTGTGCCACTTGCCATCGACGTAGAACCTCTCACTGGCCAGAAGAATACAGCAGCTGTGGGCGTGCTCAGCAGCGATGCCGTATTTAAGACCCTTCTCCTTCAGCCTCTTCTCAAGTGCCTTGACAAAGTCACAGACTTCCCAGTAGAAGGGAACGTTGGACATGCTCAAACCAGCATTGGAAGATGTCGATGTACCACAGTATGTGACACCCTTGACCTCGACAAAGCACGGCAAACCTTGCTCCACGAGTCGTGCGTAGCCCTCAGCCTCCTCCTCAACATTGAAACCCTTGACGAGTGTCAATCGGAAGACAGTTCGGTGGCGGAAGCGCTTCTCCCGGAGGATATCAAGACAGCGGTTGAATCGCTCCCAAAAGTCTCGATGAAGAGGTCTGTCGATCCTCCTGAGGGACTCCTTATCAGCTGCATCGATAGACACATAAAGCTGAGTCACGGCCTTGAGAGCAGCCAGCTGTTCAGGGTGCTGGGCATTGCACACCAGGAATGATGAGATACGTTCCGCGTGCAACATACCGAGGAACTCGTTAATATAAGGGTAAAATATGGGCTCTCCGACAAGCGACAAAGCACAATGCCTGATTTGCATAGCCTCGGCAAATCGCTCAGCTCGCACACCGGGCATACCGCGCAGCATCTTGATCTTCTGGTAATGGTTCTTCTTGACTCCCTCAAAAATCATCTCGGGAGGGTCGACAACCCATCGCCATGTTGTTCCAACAGGGTTTGTGCCATGACGCCAGCAGAAGACGCACTTGTTCGAGCAAGATAGCGAAGGGGTAGTTTCCATGCACAGGTGACTCTTGATGCCGTAAAAGCTGAATTTGTAACATGAGCCTCTTCCTCGGAGGGCCGATTTTGTCCATCGGCACGTCTTTACTCCTGAGTGGGACCCAACAATGGCGTAACCTTGCTTGGTGAGAGCTTTGTATGTAGGCGATTCTTTAGCGACCATTTCCTTAGGCCCTTGGGGAACCATTTTCTTTGCAGAGGAGCCATAGTTAGTGAAATCAACAGCGAGCGGTGCCTTCTGAACGGTTGAGCCGTCGTCCTTTCGAATCATGCGCCCAAGGTCCTCGACGTCATCAAGACTTCCACTCTTGGCCTTCTTCTTGGGCTCTTCGTCGTCAAAGACAACTTCACCATCGTATTCATCTTCATCAATTTCTTCAACATCACTCTCTTCCGCCGCTCCACTACCGGGAAGTCCTTCGCCAAGATTTCCAGTGCGGGCAACATGTTCAATGACTTCCTCGACGCCCTTGGTCCATTCCTGTAAACGCTCTTCATGATCACCCTTCATATCGCCCATTCCAACAGGATAACCTCTCTTGCGAGCAGTGAGCTTAGCCATCCACTTGTCGATTTCCTTAGCCTGGAAGCAGAAGCCATCTGCCTCAGTAGGCCAGTTCTCAGTGTCACCAAATCCAAATACAGAGTAGCCAAGAATTCCGGAAATAGGCGCAGTATCAATTCGGAAGTCATGATGGGTCTCCTGGAGATGCTCAAGGAAAGTGTCGTTGATGGTATCGATATTGTAACTGGGGATCAGGAAGAGGTAGAATACGTCGGCATCGCCCTGCGCCTTGTAGGGTGTCAGGAAATAATCATCAAAGTCGATTTCGGTAAGATCTCGAAGTTCGGGCTTGAGGAATTTGCGACCCGACTGCTTGGCCAGCTCATCTATCTTTCCTCCGAGTTCCTCAACGTATGCCTGGGCGATCTTGGCTGTTTTGGTGGTGATGGATGAGAAAAAGACGACAGGCAGGACAGAGCGAGTAGCTTCGGTCGTCTCCTCCTTATTCTTGGATGGTTTTCTTGCTATACCACCCTTGATTCTTCGTGGTCCTTGAGATTTGGCATTCTTTTTCTCTTCGATCGGCTCGATGGTGGGGGTCTTTTCCTCGACGACAATCTTGGGCTTGGCGGGTTCGATAGGCTCCTCGTAAATCTTCTTGAGCGCAACAATTTCTGTTTTTTGTCCGTTGAATTGGAAGTAGAGGCGAACAGCGATAAGAACGAAGAAAGTGGTGAAGAGAATTGACGTGCGATGGATGTGCCAGACATCAACCAATTCTATCAGAGTCGAGTCAGCAGCACATTCGGTTTGCGACGGGGCAATGAAGGTAACTTACCATCAACAAAGGCGTCGAGGCGCTGAGGCGACGAGTAATTTGCCCAGTCCATGATGATAATCTGCCTGCTGCCAAGATTATCCCTCAATGTTTGTGAAAGGAAATATTTATTTTAAACACACATTCACAAGGAACTTGGTCTAGGTTCTGGGGAAAAAGCAGTTTGCCCCGCCTTGCAGTTCAGAATTTTAGTGGAACCCCGCGGTATCGCGATTTATCGCCAATGGAGGGGCAGCAATTTGACAGCCGGGCCTTGCCTGTACCCTGTACAGGTCTTGACTGCGAAACCAGGATCTACCACATGTTTCTCTACCTAATGCTTTATTACTATGTATAGTGCGACTCTGTAACTCAGAAGGACAACATAGTGAGAACTTTGGATTTTCAACTAAGACCTTATTAATATTTCTTTTGTCCATCTCCAAAGACGTTCTCATAAATAGAGGCGAGCATTAGACGAAGAGCTAAGTCCCTTACGGACAAAGATAGCAAGCAGCTAACTAGTGAAAATATAAGCTGTGACCGAAACAGTAAAGGACGTAAGTTGTGATAATTATACTCCAAGTTTCTAATGGATCTATCTTCTAATGGGCGCTGGGCCTCTATCTAAAGTCTAAAATTCTATGCATGAGTGGGATTTTGTACTCGTCCTTACTCCTACACCAGCAAGCTCTATTGTAAGCATATCGAACACGTTGGGAATTATTGTTGGAGGAAATATTGGCCTAGACCACTTTGCCCGACTCTCGGACTTGTGGCTTTTCTTGAAGGTCCTTCAGACAAGGTGCATGGAACAATTCACCCGAGATTGCTACTGTTGCAGTTTTAGTCGCAATAACCATCCACAGGAACGTCACTGCAAGAGAGACAATCTGTCAAAGAGTTAGCATATACAATTCGAGGTGGCTAAAAGCTCTCTTACCATCGTAGCGACCCTGAAAAAGTTACTGTCGAGGGTCCCCGCCAAGTTGTTTGCGGATGTCGCCAGAGTGCCCAAAGGGAAAGTGAAGCCCCAATAACCCATGTTGAATCTCGGACGGGTCGTGATGATACTGATGAGAGCGAACGAGAGCCAGATGAGACCGAAGCCATACATCACGAGGCCTACAAAGACCCCCATAACATGCAGCACCTCGCCAGCTCGCGCACCAATTTCGCCGAAAGCATTCGTCCTGGGAATGACATGTAAAGCAACCTTGCCGAGCTGCTGGATGGCGAAAGCGCCCTGTCCCATTGGGCCTACAGGCAGGAGCGAACTCACAACAGCCTCCTTAGATGGTATAGAGTGGATGGTGAGACGATGGAAGTACAGTGCTAATACACACGCTGTAAACGACGAGCCGATGCCCCAAGATACGTAAGAGACGATGATTGTGGTGAATGCGTGGTGAGGGTTGGGAAGCGCTTCAGCCACGATGCCTCCGGTGCCAGATGCGACGATAGTCGGGACAATGGGGAGAAGTAGAGCTGCGGTGATGTTCTCAAGACCTGGACGATGGCGGTGCATGACGATGAAGGGCATGCTGATGCATGTGGCAATCGAGAGCCAGATGTCAACCCACCAGAATGCCCAAGCGACATAGATCATCTCATCGCGCCACTGTGTACAGCATAACACCATCATATTGATGATAGCTATCTCACCGTCAGACAATACTTGAAAGGAGTGAAAGTGTCTTGCTTACTAGCCAGGGCCATGGGGAAACACCCCAGAAAGAGAGACTGGGCCGGATGCGCTATCATTGCAGTCCATATCTCTGGATAGAGGGTATACCGAGCGATAGAAATTCCAAGAAAGACGACGAACAAGAAGACATTGAGTCCAAAAAAGATGTACGACAGATATTGAAGCCATGGCGCATTGTAAGGGAGATTGTGCAACAAGACCGAAACCATGCCCGTCCCCATGCAGACAGAAAACCATCTGTTGATCGTGTTAGCGATGTTGATTATTGGGGTAGTCGGCCAATAAGAGAACTGGACGTACGATGGGGTGAAGTTCCTCACCACCCTTCTCCAACCTGTTTCCTCTTTGCAGGAAAGCTCCAATTCGCATGGCTTGGGCGCAGAGCCGCTGCATATCACCGTGCAATTGCCATTTGGCACTGGAGTGGTACATTGAGACATGTCGACTCGTGACGTGACCCTACTGATTAACGAACCGGAAGCTAAGTTGAGTGGTCAATCTCTTTGTATCGGCGAATGTGACTGCTCTACAGGGCTCCTCAGGGGTTATAAACGACTTCAATAAAAGTGGAACGTTTCTTTTCTTCAAGATGACTCTTTGACAGATAAATCGGTACATTGGAATTGGGTCTGAAAAGACATTTTTTTCCGCACAAACTCGCTATGACCAAGGCAACTGGGCATGGTTGAATACCGAATCCCGAGATCCATCAGACCATCTCGCGCAATAGCGGGTCCGTGAGGAAAGTCACCGAATTGATAAATAGCCAGTATTTCCACCAGGTTAATTGCTTGGAAAAAGTTATCAATCTACGTATGAACAGTTTACGGATAGATGTGAGCCCATAACACTCTCAAATCCATCCCGCAACCACCATTTCCTTCACCGCACCTTCAGACGCCGCAGGAGCCGCTCGCCTATGTTGTACCAACAAGGTACCGCCCAATTTGTATACCGTAGAGACCTTTGAGCAAAGCCCGGAGGAGACTTAGCGTCGTTGTGTCCAACCAGAACCTTAAGATCAGCTCACAGGGCCATTCTCAGTCGCCGATTGACCTGTACCGCCGAGGATATGATGTCGCGTCGCTCTCAGCGCCCCGCAGTGAGATGTCGGTGATACTATGTACCGGCTTGTCGAGTTGGATCTGACCGACAGTAATCGAAAGGAGTCAACCATAGATGTAGACGTTCCCCGCCTATTCCTGAATTGTGTTATCTTCTTCTGTGATAACCCCTTGATCCCAAGTAAATGCGAGTATAAAGCATTGATACCATCAACACTCAGACATCATATAGCATCACATAACCATGGCTGTCGGCATCTTCTCCAACCCTGTCGCTCTGGGCGTCAACTCCAGTGTGATCCCCAACGTCGGTCAGTGTCAGCAGAATCGGTTCGAAGAATTGGTGCAACGCCTCAAAGACGCTCTTGGTCCATCATCAGGATTGACCTCGGATGATGTCGACGTAGACTATCTTCAACATTTGATGGAGGGCTATGATAGCTCTAATAATTTGTGGTCCAAATATGCGTTTGGTGATCGAACCAGGGGCTACACTCGTAACCTCGTCGACGAAGGCAACGGCAAGAGTAATCTGGTAAGACATCCGAGCCAACTTTGACCCGTAACCCTGTGACTGATGCCTCGTGTAGCTTGTTCTTGTATGGTCTCCTGGCAAGGGGTCTCCTATCCACGACCACGGCAATGCACACTGCATCATGAAGATCTTGCGAGGCGAACTGACCGAGACTCGATATGCATTCCCGGAAGCGAACGAAGAGGAGGAGCCCATGAAGGTCATCTCTGAAAGAACATTTAAAGAAAACGCGGTCACTTATATGGCCGATGAGCTTGGACTCCATCGAGTGACCAACCGCGGTAGTGACTTTGCTGTATCATTGCATTGTATGTCATTCCACCCACGACACTTGTCGCAGTAACTGACCTGCAACTTTGCAGTATACACTCCCCCAAATGTAGCAAAGAAGGGCTGCCATATTTTTGACGAGAGAACAGGACAAAAGAGCCATGTACCGGGTTGCCATTACTTCTCGGCATACGGGCGACTGCTCAAGGAGTAACTGATGCGGGTACGGCTTCAACAGCCAGCACCTTGACGAGAGGCGATTTTTGTGTGATTAGCGCTGTAGTAGAGCGAGTTGTTTTGCTTTTGGTTCCAGTTTGTGTCTGCTGGTGTTTTCAGATTGTTTTGAGATGAAGATTGGTCTTTGTATAGCAGAGCAGGTAGTGCGATATTAGCATATGATAAACCGTTAGGATCGATACGGGACCCGCATTCAGTGCAAAGACATGAAGTAATAAGGATGAAAGAGGAAAATCCACCGACTTGTTATGGTCGTTCGTCGTTGTGCTCTTGATTGCCCTTTCCATTGAGCACGCAATTGGCGCTTGATCCAAAAGTGGAAATGTGTGCGAGGAGCACTGTAGAACACTGTATTCGCCATAGCGGCCGAGCCGTCCCGAGTGCCGCTGTAGAAGCTATGGATGAGCAGGAAACGAGATAATTCGCTTGTATTAAGTATTTTGAAGTGTTTATTTCATATTTATGAATGTTTTCACTTATTCTTGATGTATTGCCGAGGGGACTAGACCATGCGTGGTTACACCGATAACCGAGTATTCCAGCCTCGAGATCGCGCAATTGAATTGGTCCAACGACGAGATTATACAAGTCTATTCATCAGCCAATACCAGGTTTGAGCATCTCACCGATTACAATTAACCAATCATGGTGAATCCTCAAATGGTTAACTTGAAGCTGCCTCGTCTGGAGGTTTGAGCACGCTAATTGGCTCGTCTCAGCACTCTGTACTCTCCATTCTCAACGACACTTTACTTCAACAGAACAGCATCATATCCGATCGCATACACAAAGCATTAAACATGTGCTTAGTTCCCCTCATCCCCAAGTCTGATCGTCTAATTTCTGATGTGGGTATTTCGGAAGATGTGAATGAGAAGCATGTGATAAGTATTATAGCTTGGCAAACCACCTTGAAATGACTAGACCATTACCTAGACGAATACGCGGAACATTGCAGCTAAATAATGAGATCATGAGACGATTGAATCGTGAATGTGCTTGAGTCAACCCCTCACCAGGTTATGCGCCGTGAATCTACTGGAGCGCTTCAAAGGCGGCAAGGGTGCCTGCTTCAAGAGATCGACGCTCTAAACACTAAGCGTCATCCTCTTATTGAAGGATAATATCTGATAAAAGATAAGGCTTGTGAGATCTCCAGATTTGAAGTGCATTTTACTTCGCATTTGCAGGGAAATGCATGAAATCGACTGGATCGCCTATGATAGCGGCTGATCTTGATGTCCTGATCCGAGGAACCACAAAGCACTTATATAGAGGTAGTCTAGTCCCTACTCTCACTGTCGATATATCAGGCTCTATCTTGCAACTAAGCTTCTACTACTTCATAGTCAAAAGCTTTACAGCATGCGTGTATCTACTCTCCTGGCCACCGCTCTATCGGCCTCCCTCACCAAAGCCCTCCCTGCCAATGACTTGCCAAAGTCCAAATACGTAGGATACCTCATCTCAACCTTTAGTGACCCAACTCCTCAAGTACAATGGCATCTATCGAATGGCGACTCAACGTCTAGCTTTGAATTTCTCAATGATGGCAAGCCTGTTTTGACCAGTGATGTGGGTACTAAAGGCGTGAGAGACATCTTTCTCACTACAAATACTGCTCGATCAGAGTACTTTGTCATTGCTACCGGTATGTCATCCACATTCTACAAATCGAGGGGTCGTTTGCTCACATGAGGATAGATCTTGATATCAATGACTCTGACTTTTCCTGGGACAAGGCTACACGAAAGGGCAGTCGAGGTCTTGTTGTATGGTCTTCAAAAGATCTTGTTAAATGGTCTAAGCCCTCGCTCAGAACGTAAGTAGCCATAAATAATACAGAAGATCAATCTCTTACTCATATCTTGACAGCATTGAGTCTACCACTGCAGGTATGGCTTGGGCACCGTCAGCTGTCTGGGATGATACCAAAAAGCTCTACTACGTCTTTTGGGCAGCCAGGCACTACTCTACTTCTGACCCTGAGCATACCGGCACCGCAAGTCTCGATCGAATCAGATACGCAACGACCAAGGACTTTATCAAATTCAGTCCTCCCGAGGATTACCATGCTCCCGAGGATACAGGCCTTATTGATCAGGAGTTCCAGTACCTCGGCAAACCAGGCCATTTCGCGCGTTTCCTCAAGAACGAGACTATCAATCAGGTATATCAGGAGACTTCAACAACAGGTCTTTTCGGGACTTGGAATCGTGTTCCCGGGTATGTCCGACCTGAGTCGCCGCTTGAAGGACCAGGCTCGTTCGCTGATCTTCGTACCCCTGGGCTATACCATCTTCTTCTCGATGACTACACCCAGTACATTCCGTTTCAGACTTCCAATATCCTTTCACCTAAGTGGGAGAAGTCTGAGCTTCCCAACTTTCCAAAGGGCTTGAAGCACGGTTCTGTAACTCCCCTGACAAAGAAGGAGTATGACGCGGTTGCTGCAAAGTTTGGAAAATGAGATGATGTCAAATTCATCCCAAGGTAGCCCTGATGTAAAGTAGCACTTTCAATTCGGTCTATACAGAGACAATATATCATTCATGGCGTTTTGATGAGTAAATGTTCCAAGAAGCCCCAATTCGTGTGGGTTTCCATTTAAATGTACAATGATGGATGTTGAAGGACAAAACATCCCAACACAAACTCTAATGATCCACTAGACTTTGAGGGAACTCAACATAGGGCGTCATCTTGTTCTTCAATTCGGACCTAAATGAAGATAACCTCTGGTAAAAATGGCGTGCCAATGGCATCAAATCCCCAAAGCCAAAGACATATAAAGCCCTGATTATCAGCCCTTCCGCGTGATGTCCCGACCAAGGCCGATTATGAGTTTCCATAAGCAGCACTAAGATTTCCATCTTTATGAACCACAGATTTCCTCTCGATTTTGTGTTTTCCCATGATGTTACGAATACAGCCGTCTGATGCAGGCTATGTACACTACACTGTGGTTGATTGGGTCTGGGGGCATATGTTTTGATTTGTCGCTTTCTTAAACACATATGTGTCAGAGACAATCCGCTAAGTTACAAGAGAACAGTGATGATGCAAACGGGATATGACACAAGCAGTGTATTAGGTCCTGCAGGCCTTTCGAAAATCCCAAGCAATCTGAGTACTCGTACTATGATATTGAAATTGTCCCTGGCATTGGTGGTTGGCTAATCGTTTTCTTACCAACGACGAAAAGGCCTACTAGAGATTCTACTGTCTTGAGCCAATGACTTGTCTTTTGAATTCATTTTATATCAACTTTATAGATGTAGAATATCCATGTATCGAGTTTACCCTGCCTGAAATCAAGTATCTCCGAGGTCCAAAATACAACTATGCTTTCTTTCATAGAGCGTGTGCCATTAATTTTAGGTACCATAGACACTTACTTGCAAGACTCTTGCTACACTCTGGTAGATTATAGATATCACGGATTGGGTGTTGTAATTGTGCTTATGTCAGCCGGCATCCGGTGATCTCCGGCGGTTTGCGGCATTTTGCTCCTCTTCTACTTTTGACTACATCCCTTGAAAGACTTGCTATCATGCCTGGGAAAAGAACAACAGCAGCCCCTGAGAATGAATCCGCTGCTGAGCCAAGCCCGGTACCGCCAGGCGAAAATGAACCCTCCAAGAAGCGACGTCGTAGGATTCTATCTTGTGACCCGTGTCGGCGACTCAAGTGTAGATGCGAGATTGAGTACGGCTCAGACACTTGTTCAAGATGTCGAAACCTACGGTAAGTTTCAAGTATCTATTACGCCATAGATCAACTAACAGAATAGGATCCCTTGTTTGAAAAGTGATAGTCTCGATCAGTCATACGGAACACAAGAGACAAATCAGCAAGACCTTGTCAAAAGGTGAGCACTTCGACTTGGTACAAATCCATTCCTAACTCTTCAGTAGCCTCCATCAAAAGGTTATGAGTCTTGAAAGTTCTATGCAGGACATAAGTGCCCAATTGGCAAGGCTTCAGCCTCAGAGAGGGTCGGTACAGAGGCAGGAAGAGCAACAAGTCGTCTCCCCCAAAACATACATCAATGAACGAGTGTTGGTTGACGAGGTCGAGCCTGCCGATCAACATATTCACTCTGCTCCCGCTGAAGTTATGAGAAGAGTCGCAAGTCAAGTGAGCGGGGATCTGAGAAGGTCGTTCTACACGAAGGAAGATGTTGTGTCGATGGGTATGCTAAGTGCTACCGTTGCCGATTCTTTGGTTAGAGCGTAAGTGCAAACGACTGATTCTTTGATTCCACCTCTAAAGCGATAACAGGTTCATCCAGCGACGTCGACATGTTCTCTTCATAAACAACGAGAGTGACCTTGTTACAAGAGGAACTCTGATTCAAACATCCCCATTTCTACATGCTGTGTGCTGCACACATGAGATGAGATACACCCACACAAGCCAGGCCGATGCGTTGAAGCATAGGGAAGTATACGAACATACAAGAGGCATGCTCGGTCAGGTGATGTTAGGTAGCCCCCTGCATCTGGAAGAAATCACTGGGGTTCTCATCAATGCTCTTTTCGCAGGGTCACCATCGGTAAGTAAGCGATGCTTTTTTGTGCACCTACTGGTTTTGTATAGCTAAGTGACACCTTAGTGCGAAGCAGAGTACGTGGATAGTTGGCTGTTGAGTGGACACTGCGCTCAGCAAGCTATGCTATGCATACAGTTTTCAGATATACATCACCGGACAAATGCTGGAACTTCGACGACGATAGATCTTCGATCGATGAGAATCTGGGCCAATGTCTGCCTGGTACACCTCCAGTAAGTTACGCCCTCGTAACTTCTAGAATGTGGGAATGCTAATCCACTACTTAACAGTTGGTCGGCCACTACAGGAAGGCCATCGATATTACCAGGTTCTTATTTCAGCCACTGCCGAACACTGTTGAATTTCGAGCAGACAACAATGCGTGACACGATGCTGCTTGCCGAGATTTCTCTATACTGTGCACTCCAACAAGACACCCGTGGAATTCCTACCTTTGCGAGTGATGGGAGTTGTGAGAAGTTCGCGATTTGGAACCAAAAATGGGGATATCTACTGGGTAAGTGATTTTGATTCTGTTAGAACCACCAACTCTGATTTATCATAGAACTTCCCACGGGATTGGTGCTGAATCTCAGCTATTACATCGCGAATGTGATCTTGGCCAAGAGGTCTCTCGACCACATTGAAGCTCTTGCCTTGAACAGAACCACGTCTGTTTCACCACAAGCATCACGCACGCCTACAGATGTTCCGACAAAGGATCTGCAGGATCATATATACGAGCTTAGCTTCCGTGTTATACTGGCATTTGTGGCAATTCCAAGTTCAAGTTCTGGCGACTTGCCCGAGTTCCACTCGCTCTGTGTGGCCTACGCCATGCTCATCCTATGCCAGTACGACGAGCTACCGCCATCCATACCTCGTGACGAACTATCGGCTGCGTTGCAGGAGGTGAAGCGTCGGTGCAACGAATCTAATGCGTACTCGGTGGCGGTTCGGTTTAGTGTTGAGAGAGCTTGGGAGAGGTTGAGGATGAATTCTGCTTCTCTTGAAGCTGAGTCTGTGGAAAAAGATACGCAGTTTGGACGCCATCCCGACCCGGCTCTCAACATCAATACTACAAGGGTGGCTCAGAACTCTATGAATGGTTGTCAAGCGGGGGCCGATGGTGGTCAACTTGATAACGTTGATTACTTTTTCAATGGTGGATACTTGGATATATTGGATATTGACAATTTCCTTCTCTAAATCTAGCTACGTGTATTTCCAATAATCAATGCTTGAACTTCTCGGGTACGTGTTTATTCCTTGCATTCCAGCCCATCTTGATTGGTGACTCAAAGCAGAGTACTTGCCATTGCAATCTGGGCCATCTGAAGTCTTTTTTGTTCCTCCCTAAGCTCCGCCATGGCCGCAATGACATCATCCTGCACATTTGGTTCCGGTTGATGTATATTTGCAGACGTGCAGCTTTTGATTTGTCCCGACACAAGAAGTCCAACTGCTTGGTCAACAATACAGCACATTCTTTGTGTCCTGTCACCGTTATACCTTTCCGGCAGAGCAGCCCCCGGCTTGAAGCCCTTGGACAAGCGATCCACAGAATGGAATGGCCTCCAGGTTGGCTGTGGCGAATCAGTGTTGATTCTTTCAAAGGCTTTGTACATGTACGTGGTGTTGACTGAGATGTGGCTCGTCCAGTCGAAAGAGTTCAGTTGGTCTCTAGAGTCGCACCACACGTATGCAACGGCAAGCCAGCGGCCGATGAGGTAATTTCCAGAAGAAGACATCTCAGAAAAAACAACTCTTCGTCGAAATTGGCGGAACACGTTGCAGTAAGATGTCTCGTTATCTTTCACCACGCCCGCCCTCAACACAGGAGAGTCCCGCCAGTTCTTCATTGCCCCGTCTTCGAGTTCATTTTCGATATCAGTTGCCATGAATCGCAGGCAGACTGTCCAGGGAGATTTCCTTTGTAGATTCTTGGGGTGGTAAGCCCTGGGAGCATGCCAGGTCTCGATCGTCCAGTTGAAGCCTCGTTGTTTAGGCGCCACAAGAACGGCTGCAGGCGAGGACGAAGGTAGCTTCAGATGCATTATACTACAGATGGTATGCTTCAGACTTCCCGATCGGTTCTTGCGCTTGATCGTGTGTGCGAGGAACTGGTTGTCATCTTCGTCGTTGAGGCATCGGAGGCAGCAGAAATTGCGGGGGCGACCCCTGGTCTTTTGTTCCATTGCGAGGCCTGTCTGCACGTATGATTTGGAAGAACTCATTGTGGGAATATCACTGAAAGCCTGTGTGATACGGTCTTGTAGTATAGTATGATAGTTTGGGGAGAAGACGTGTTGTGTCTTGGAGACGATGCAGGAAATACATTGCTTTATATACACACATAATGCACTCAAAGACTTATTACCGCAAGTTTATTGAGGTTCTCAAAGAGCAATGCGTGAATATCAAAGTTACCTTTCTGTGGTACTGACCCCACGTGTGGGCGAGATGCAAAGGTTTATTCAGCCAGCCTATAAATGTACAAAGACTCAACTGCGTATTTGCCTTGAAATAAGAGTTCGAAGTCTGATAAAGGGCACTAGACTCTGAAACGGAAACCTTGGTTCACGAGTTTACTCATACTCAACTGCAATGTCTGCAGGGAAAAGACGCGAAGGCGCCTCAGGTTGAATGCCATGGTCTTCATGAGCTTTTAACTTTTACATCTCACATCATGTCGTGCGGAAGGACTGAACTAGGCAACACATATGCAATACAAGTTACTACTATTGGGGGGTGATTTAGCACAGAAGAATCACGTCCCAAGCCTGTAACCCACGTTAATGAGATCGAACTTTGATAAGCTGGAATCGAAATATAAATTAGCCATCCCATTCTTTTTATGTCCATGCTGCTATAAAGGGCAGTAACCAGCTACACCTTGCAGCTACTAAAGAATTCCAATAGCAGTGGCCCGAGGAGATGGGATTTATCTTGGCAAATCATCAGCAGGTGAACTGAGTTGTGGTTTGGACATTGACAATGTTCAGTTTCGTTGGTGATATGGTCGAGACTCGAGCGTGCGTTTTTGAATGGCCCACTTTGGTCGTGTGAGATTATGCAGGTTGGGGCTGTTGGTCCAGAGCTTCTAACCTACATACGGGATACCGAAGTAATGGTCACCAGGGGTATCTCGCAGGCGATCCGTAGATCCCCCCCTCTTTATTATGCGGTATATATAGCATCACAATCACGCCAATGTAGATAGTGTTGGTTCTGACAACCTTTGAGATGGGCAACGTTACGTTAATTTATCTGCTGCCCAGGGCTATGGGAGAAGTACCACTCATCAAGTCTGATACATTTGTTTACGCATTGTCTTATCCTTGAAGAGCATAAGATAGAATCCATAAAGTGATTCAATATGTGATTTATTGACAGCTTGACGTACTCTTTAGTTCTCCAAGATGTTACTCGCCCCACGGTCTGATTATGGAATAGTAACACCTTTACCATTTATTACAAAAGATCCTTCTCATCACCTTCCAGAAGAAGCATGGTCCCAACTTGGCTGGTTGTGTTGGTTCCTAGTGAAGCTGAGTCTGTACATAAATAGCTGCTGACTCTCTCACTATCTTTTCATTTCACAAGTCAAGCACAAACGTCTTCTGATCAAGATCCGCCAAACTCTACTTCGAATATAATCAAGTATCCGACATCATATAAACCCCCATCACCATGGCGCAGCCCAGAGTCCATTATACCGTTGACCCTACCACCAGCCCGGCATCATGGCCTTCACCAACTCCCACTTTAGACACAGCTGTTATTTACAGAGTAGATGTCATCTACATCAACATCAACGCAGAGTCCACCTTTCGCACCCTTCGCACAGGTACCAATGAACATGTCCACCACGCGGTGACGCAAGTCACCAAGCACATCGCTCGCGGTCTATACCGCATTATCAGCATGAATATCAGCGACTACTCATGCGTCGTGGTCATGTCCACTGACAAGTCAAAAGAGGAACTCGTGTGTCGAAATGGTTTTCCTTGGGACAGGGACAATGATCCACAGCCAGAGGTGGTTTTGAGGTAGATGAGCGTGGAGGAGCAGGCATTAGTATATCCGAACAAGCTGAAATTCAACTACAGTAGACTCTCGCTGCCTCACTTGACAACTGGAAACCCATCCATCTCATCGTCCAAACATCTTCTTTATCCTCATAGTCATAGGCGTCCAAAGAAGCTCATCCAGCCTGTCCCTCAAGTGATGATTGAATCCGTATGTCACCGCATTCGCAAAGCCAACGAACTGGGTCGAAATGTTGAGAGCGGCGATAGTCGTTTCTGAAACAGGCATCCCAAGGGCTTCGACAAATCGATTCACGAGTCCTGGTGTCCAGAGAAGGACATACATGAACGGGTACCCATTCAAGAGCATCATTCTCTTGATTTCAATTTCGATGTTGTGCGGGTCTCGGCGTTGAGGGAATTCGCTTGCGTTTGTTTGGAGGACGTTGACTTGGGTTTGACGTGGTGGTGCTCGAGGTTCAGAGTTAGCATCTGCTGAGTATATCAACCCTGGTCGCCCAGTTTGATGGAACATTGTTCCTCCCACTATACTGCTTGCTCTCTCGCTCTCACCTTGTCTTATTCCCACATTCTCAACCTCGTGAATCTTAACCTCGCGTCGCGTATTCCAATCTAGTCCTTGGTTGAACATAGCCGGTGGATTAGGCACAGCAATGTTCCCGTGTCTTGAATTGAAAGTAGCAAGCTCGACCTCCTGACCCTCCGTTACTCGAAAACCCACATCCTTGGACCCTATCGAGGAGAGGGAGTTGGTGTTGTGTGTCACGAAGGAAAGTGTCTGTCGTGTTCTTGATTTAGATGCCAAGTGTCGTCGTAGATAAATCCAAATGTAGATGTATATACCGATGATGGTGAGAATAGTGAGTGCACGCCAGCCGTGGGCCACGCCATATCGTAAATCAGGACGTGTTGCTGATATCCAGCACCAATTTCCACCGCTGGGTTGCATTTCACCCTCGATAGTCGGTATCAGGCTTGTGATGAGTGGTATGAGCCACACTGCGACACATATAACAGTCTTTCTCGTGGTTGATGTGTTTGGAATATACATGAAACGAGTAACAGTCAAAAGCGTCGTCACAGAAATAGCCAGAACCAAAAAGTCAGCCGCAGACGCCGAAAATTGACCTGCAAACCCATTGGCAACACATACTACCCCGGGTTTCAGTTGACCTGTTGTGAGCAAGATGATGCCAGATACTGAGTTGTTTAGAGTATTTATGAAGTCTGTCACAAGTCAAAGGTTAGATCAAGACTGGAACTAAAGAATATCGTACGTACCCGCTACCATGAGATTCAAAACAAGAACCTGGCGGAAATTCCTTAGGTGTCGACGATATATAGCAAAGGACGCAAGAACGCAGGTTGTTGCAAAGCATGATAGTAAACTCCCCGCCAAGGTGATGAACGAAATCACCCTGTCGGCCTTGTCTGTCATGTTGAACGGATTATGAGGCTCATAGCAGCTGTCGAAAAAGAAGCTTCGGAAGGAAGGGTGAGGTACAGAATAAGAATGTCAGTTTGCCTCTGGGCTAGTTATGCGGATCCGCAGATACGGTACATCCCCGTCCTTCAAGGGGGAGGGGGGGAATCGAAGCCCCTTTCTGAGTACCCGTCTCGTCTCGGCACTTTTTTTGATGTTGGCTGTTGTATTGCTATCGTATGATTGTCATATGATTGTCATATGCAAAAAAGATTATGGAGGTCGACTTGCACGACTGAATAGTAATATTCATTGACCGCATTGATCTCATGACTATTTCTGTACAAGACAGGTTCATTCCAAAAAAGAATCAATATAGTTAGTTGACTATAGAAGCAATTCTTGGCACCCTCCAAATAGAGTTTGATAATGCTCCAAACTTAAACTTGGTGAGTTTTAAAAACTCTTCAACTACAAGGATGCCCATCCTTACAATTCGTCCACGCATCATGGACCAGGATGACACTGCTGCGTGTACGGGCCGTTTTTAGACTGCCGTCGGTAATTGTAAACCCTTTCAGCTCGCCCTGCAAGGTACCCGAAGACATTTGGACCAACGTGGTGGAGTTGACCCCGTATGGCTGGGATCAAGGTGTCGGCTTCACGGAGGTTGTTGCCATTGCGATTCCGATTGGTATAAACTATTGAATTCGGGAACCTCGGATGATCCCAAGATCACAGCCTTGTTCGGGCTAATTACCCTATCGAATACTATCCCTTGTCTGATCTAAATGATGCATAGACGACAAGCTCTATCCGTAAAGTTCGCGGGCAACCTCGTAGCTGTTGATGTAATCAATTTCCTCCTTTCTCCACATGTCATCCTCGACCCAATTACGAGTCGCATTCAGAACCATATTCTTCGGCTTTGACGTGCTATACTTTGGCCATTTCGGGAGCTTGCTCTTCTCGGAGCCGTTGGGACTCAGGCCATTGACAAACCTCACATAAGCCTGACCAATAGCATTGGCCAACTCTACATGGCTGTCATACTCGGGACTGGGTCCAAGCAGGCCGGAAATGTTCTGGAAGCTGTATGCGACGTTGTCAAAGTGCTTGATGCCGTCCCATGCAGCTCGCTTGTACATCAGTTGGTCGAAGCGGTAGCTGTATACGTCTTCTCCAGCCTCGGCAAATAGCTCTGCCATCTTGCGCCGTCCGGAAATCATGGCGATGTCACTGCCGACCGCGCACCCTCGTCGGCCCTGGTAGTTACCGCTTGGTCGAGAACAGTCCGTGATGTGGTGCGGCGGTTGATGGCACGGATCATCGGGGTAGAGCTCCAGCAATTTTCGAATGGTGGGAGCACTGAGGGCGTAATTCCTCCAGCGGAACATCTCGTAGAAAAGATCCTCCGTTGCAGCGGCCGGACCAATGCAGAAGCTTTCATCGGTGTTGGCTCCTATGATCATGGGTACGCTGTGGAACTTGTTCTCGCGGATGAGCTGGCTTGGATAACCTGTCAGGTATTTACCATCTATGAGCGGATTCCACACCATGGTAGGGCGCGCTTCATATAATGTCTTCTCGTCAAGTCCTCGAAGACAAGCCAGTTGGTCTTTCTTGTCCCAGCACCCAACGGTTCGGGTGAGGTTTTCAAAGGCGACAGTGTAGTAGCTCAGATCGTGAACCTAGTCAAAGTCGTTAGTAAAGTTGAGAACCACGTAACTTGATCCCCTTACCTGTGCGCCCGTGATACCACCACTCTCCAGAATAGCTCCACGATACAGATTATCATCCAGGCCATCGGAACTAAACATGTGGTAGGCCAAGCTCTGAGCCCCTGCGCTCTCACCCCATACAACAACCCTATCAGGATCTCCTCCAAATGCTTCGATGTTCTCTTGGATCCAGCGAAGAGCGAGTCTCTGGTCCAAAAGACCGGCATTGGCGTTGCCCTCTTTGAGGAGGTTGAAGTTTTGCAGGAATCCCCACATGCCGAGCCTGTAGTTGAGGGAGACGGCCAGGATAGGCTCGTCGATGTCTTGGCTGACTTTGACAATTCCAGAGAGGTTGTACTGAGGGTCTGCTGAGCTACCGGCGAGTAGGCCACCGCCGTAAATCCAGACTCTGTGCACCATTAGTTTTATGGGAATAGCCGTCGTTATCAGAAGACTTACAAAACAGGTAGAAGCTTCTTGGGCTTCCCAGCAGGTCTGATGACGTTCACGGACAGGCAATCCTCAGACATTTTCCAGTTCTGTGCGTACTGCATACAACTGTCTCCATACTCGGTAGCTGTGCGTTCCTCGTCGAATGAAGCGTTCAGACTCTGAGGCCACTTGAATCTCAGATCTCCCGTGGGGGGCTGAGCGTATGGGATGCCGAGGAAGACATCTTGATCCCAATTAGAGAGATGTTTGCCAACATATGTGCCATTGAGTGTCGATGCTTTAGGCGAAGCAGCATCAAGTGTGTGTGCAAAGATGGCTAAGAAGAGGACATTCGATACGAAAGGTATACTGAAGTGCACCATTTTGCTCCAGGTAAACCAACACCAAAGTCACTTTTCCAAAAGGTTCTCAAACACTCAAGCACGAGCACCAGCCTTGACTTATAAACCACATTCCTCCATTGTACTGGTCATTTCTCAAGCCTTGAGGCCTGGCTGTTATTCAAATTAGGGCTGGAAAGAGAGGTTACTTTCACGCACGGCCTGGCTATTTCCACCAAGGATAAATCTCACAACAATGACTATATTCGACGCAGTAGCATCGCTCGGACAGGGCACTCCAAGTTTTTCCCCACCATTCTAGCTCCAACCTTAAGACTTTGCCGATCTGGGGTGATTGAGTTGCGGGGTGCGGAGATCGACCGTAACGGGAAGGACATTTCATCCTCGTCGTGAGAAGATCGTTGTACAAACTCAGGTCTATGATATTATTGAATCTCGTATCAGTACTCTGAAAATGGTACAGTCTGTGAACACTACTCTGCTTCTGCCCTGGACGGTTGCACCAGCTCCATTATAAAATAAACAGAGTAGTAGTGTACATACTTTTGATAACTCAACCCTGACTTGCGCTTCATCGGTCAGCTTCGGAGAATTCATTTACCGCCAATCACCAGCTTCTATCAGACACCTTCTCATGGTCGACATCTCTACGGATACAAAACGGGTCTTTTACCTTAATTACCACCTTCTCCGTAATAAGCTGAACAACACCTCATGCCGGGCGCAGCTTGAAGTTGAAGGCCACTTGTCCAATGACAACACCCATCGTGTTCCGACGCTTCAAATGCCAAAAGGCTTCAAGCTTTTCTCTTTGCTCCGCCGTCCCAATTTCTAGCTGATCAAGAATCTCTGCCACGACTGCGTAGAGAATTTCAATGTTGCCATCTTCGACCTTTGCAGCGATGCCGAGAGCACCTTTGGCTCCCAGTCGACGAGTATCGTCGGATTCTCGAACGCCCACTCCGTAGCACGCATCAGCCCCAATCTTACCGTGTAATTGCCCTTTGAAACTCTGCATGAGTATGGTGCAGAAACGGCCTGTTCCGCCCACTTGTTCCGGATAGCGTGTCATGGCATTGAAGACGCGTGCGAGGTTCTGAGTTCTTTGACTTGTCGACGCAGAAGTCTCGACGGCGTCGGCTGCTGCTGCGAAAACCGAGTAATTACGCGCCAGATTGAAAAGAGGATACGCAGGAGCAGCGAGGTTACATCCATCGATACCCCATTCCACTTGTTGTGGGTCATGGGACAGTTCCTCGATGACTTTCTTGACCTTCAGCTGCAGAGGATGATCCGGCAGGTGATAGTCGAGAACATCCGCTCCCAGGGCTTCAGAACCCGCCATCATAGCAACATGTTTCCCTGAGCAATTGCTGTGGATGCTCGTTGGTTCAAATCCAGCCTTGATCCAGGCGCGATTGACATCTTCGGAAACCGCAGGATGACCACCGCATCGAAGATCACCCTCCTCAGCTTTGATTTTGCTGAGCATGTTTTTGGCGCGCGAGATGTGAAACTCCTCGCTGTTGTGGGAGGCACACATGAGTGCCAAATCGACCTCATCAAACCCGAATTGATCAACAGCGCCTGTCTCGATGACGGCGACGGCTTGGGCTGGCTTTGCTGCTGAACGAACGTGGGTGACTCGAGAAGGGTTTCCTACTGAGTAAAGGATGTTTCCCTCTGTGTCGGTCACGGCGACGTGCACGCCGTGTGTGTTTTCGATTATGCCGCCTCGGTCGGTGATCACGCAATCACGATCAATCAAGGTAGTTCGAGTCATGTTGGAGCGAGTTGTTTTTGATGATGCCGCCAGCGATATTGAGTCCTTTGTATTGACCAAACTTTTGGTGATATGAGACTCAGCTGGTTTTATAAGATGATGAAGTGAGTGGCTACTCACCTTATGCAGCCTACAACTATGAGTCGAAGACCTATTCCGTCTAGTCCGTCTCAATAACCAATCACATACTGCGCCCAGCTTAAAACCCTGAGTCAGAGTATCCATCGGGAAGATCACCTTTGCAGTGAAAGGAAGGTGGGTAGTAATCAACGTAACGACAACCGACCAACACAACCAACACTTTGATAAGCGGCTCGAGATATTTCCTGATTAGGAAAGGAAGGGTCATACCATTGAGCAAAGATGCTCCCTATCATTGACCGCCTCACCTCAAACCTTTGAATGACTCACGGAAAAAGAAGCCAAACCCGTTATTATCTACTTTGGGGTTCAAAGCTTCATTGAATTTGAACAGTATTATAGTAAATCATTCCACCGACAAAAATCATACATTCGTTGAGTATGGGACAAGGATTAGTACAAAATGCTGCGGCATAACGAGTATAACCATGTGAACTCTTAGACATATAGAATGTTTGGAAACTTTTTTAATGAAATTGTCATGTCAGGGTTGGTAGCTCATGTTTTTAGAGATAAGCGTACTCGTTAATTGAGAGTATGACGCCATATAGGTAAACACTGGGATTTAGATGAGTGCACCAGTTGAGTCGTCTGGGTTGAAGGGTAAAAGAAGATGACAAAATATTACTATATTTCATCTCAAGGTAGCATAAGATTCTTTGATATCTTTTCTAAAGTGGCCATTTCTGGTGTTATAAAGAGCATGATGTAATGCTTCAATGGGAAAGAGGACAAATCTGATTCAAACACCTCCGTTGATAAATCATTTTGGAAGAGGGATTGATAATGTATTAACCGCTTCACCAAAAGAGAGCAATTGATGATACTCCAAGGACTTTTCGATATATGCAAATAGGTCACCTCAAGTGTATGAGATTGAGAATTTGCGAGTATTGGGTAAGGAATAACAAAAGCTTGTGTCTCGGTATTGAGGCTATAGCACCGAAGCCCTGATAATAGTATGGCGTCATTGAAGCAAACATTATGCCAAGGTGGTGACCATTGCTCCGTAATTAAAAGTTCGCGACAAACCGTTCATAGATGTGGGATGTGGCTTTACCGCTTCTGTAAGGTCGCTCGTCAATACTGCTAATAACATCAAGTCTTCCAGGGGCTCTAGATGCATGATGTATTGAGGCTTGCTCAGTGGCTGTAGTGGAGATGTTGGTGGGCTTGACCGTTGAAAATAGCGCGTTTCAGAGTCAAACCAGTTGTCAGTCTCAGTTTTGTTAGCCCCACGTGACTATCACCAAAGTCTAGTCTACCGGTAGATCTAACAGAACAAGACAGTCAAAAGAGTCGACGAGTCCAGAATGAACGCATTGATATAACCGGACATTTAATTAAATGCCAAGTCGATCTCAGGGTCTCAATTCTAAGCATAACGTCTCGCTGTCATGCTCCGTCACCGTACGTACCAGCCACATTGTTACGTCACAGCCGACACTCGACAGGGGGTTTCGATATTGCGGGGGGTATTAACCTGTTTTTAACTTGCATTTCATGGCAGAAGTCGTGTTTATGACGATTTGCGCGTCAGCCTCTCTTCCAATCTCGATTCCGGTTTGGGAGTGAAATAGAGGAAAGCAGGAAATCCTTTCAACGTGATTTCTGATATTTAAAAATACCATATCTTCTGGTGGAGTTTTTTTCTTTATCCTTCTCTCTACATCCTTCCACCTCCCACCCTCTCGCCTCTCCCTCACTACAGTCAACACCTTTTAATCTCATACCCGAACCGGAGATATGTCGTCATCATCCGTACGTTTTTCAACTCACACCCTTCACTGTGTATCACGATGAAAACTAACAACCACAAGGCTGAGCAGAGAAGCGATCTCGAGGAGGAGCAGGTCGAGCAGGAGAAGCCCCGCAAGACAAAGACCAAGAAGGCCAAGGGCGAGCGACGCAAGCGCCGCGCACGATTCGAGGACTACGACGATGAGCAGGACAACAACCAGATGTCCCAGAGCAACATGGCCGCCCAGCAGCAGCGACAACAACAGATGCAGCAGCAACAAATGCAGCAGCAGCAGATGGCCCAGCAGCAACAACAACAGCAGGGCGGCGGCGGAAAGAGTGATGCCCTCAGTCTGCATCTCGAATTGAACCTCGAGATTGAGATTCAGCTCAAGGCGAGAATCCACGGTGACCTCACCCTTTGCTTGCTGTAAGTCGTCGGCATGTGATTGAAGTTTTGTTCTATCAACACTGACATAATCTTCTACAGGAACTAAACGAGACACGAATTAACGCGTCGTTTCTGCTCACATAAGTTTGTACGACACATGACTCTTGGGAACAAGGCGTTGGGGGGCTCACGGTTGCATTTCGTGGGATAAACATATGTACTCCAGTATTCTTTCAGCATGTCCATGACATTGCTTCGCTATTTTATATACTTTTTACCATTCAATATTCAACGGAAGCGAATCCCGTGACAACAAGACCTCTACCACGTCGAGAACTGCAATTACACATGTCGAGCGAGGTTCAAGATTCTGTGTCGTGGCGTGAGCTAATGGCAGTTGAGCGCTTTGACGTACCTAGGCTAATGTTAGTCGTGAGATTGCCGTGATGGGCTTGGATTTGCGATGCTAGCTCGAGCCACGTTGTAGTGATCGACCAAGTTAGCGCTGCTAATGAGAGACGATCATTGAGATGTGAGACATTCTGGAGTGCCACGCACCAGCCACGACAGCTTGACCTGTCTTGCCACACGACAACCCCACACACGTCGCGTCGCGATGATAAAGCTTGGGGCGGAGATTACAGAGAAACACCTCCTCTCCTCGTCAACTAGCATGATATGATTTGTTTGGTGAACCAATGGTGACATATCCCTGACGTGCACCTCTGACAAGCCTAGCTACGTCATTGTTAACTTGCCCCTAACCCACTCCGTACCTAGTAGTCAACTTCAGCAACGCACCTGCCTGGCGACCTTCGCCGCCCTGATAGCTTTAGCTTTCATAGCTGCAATCGCGTGTCACAGGCAATTTTCTACAACCATGCTTCGTCCAATTCTGCCCGCCCTTCCAGAGAATCAAAACCGGGTCAGAATTCCAGGTCCAAGCACCAGTTACCCGATACAAAAACGCAAACCGGTGGCATCGGCCTGCAAAGTTTGCCGATCACGGAAGTCTCGAGTGTGTACCTACTTACAAGCACCCTTACTTGCTTGATGCTATATTTAACATCAGTCCCTTAGTGCGATGGACTCCGACCGCAATGCTCGCCATGCCAGAAGCGCAAATCGGTCTGCGAGTATCAGATCAACTCACAACCAAAGCTCGGCGCATACGAAGAATTGTTCAATTTTATTGCAACCAGGACCCACGAGGAAGCCGTAGAAGCTCTTGGCAGGATTCGGCAAGGTCACACTGTAGAAGCGGTGCTTCGGCACATTCATGATGCCGACCTCCTCCTACAACTGCGTGTCTCGCCAAATACCTATTATCAGTATTCGTTCCCCTACTCTAAGGATATACCCGCATTCCTCATTCAAAAAGGGAACCCCTACCTTGCTTCTTGGTTGTACAAGTACTCCTCATACTCGGAGAATCCAGGCAATGACAAGGAATCGCCGGCCGGCGACCCTGTTGTTTATCAAATCCCATTTCATGCAGCTGAAATCGTCGATCCTCGTCTTAGCATTATCAAGGCAAAGACATGGACCTCTATCATTGATGATGACGTTGTTCTGAGAAAGCTTTTACAGATATATTTTCTTACAGAATATACTTGGTTTCCAGCTTTTCAAAAAGACTATTTCCTGGACGACATGGCGTCTGGCGGTACACGATACTGCTCCCCTCTTCTAGTCAATGCGATTCTTGCATCAGCCTGTGTGAGTACCGTTCCACCACAGTCCGACATCAACACCTGGTTTCTAAGGTCCTACTCAGCATGGCTACTCAAAGACGACGAATCGTGCCAAATTCTGGAACCCACAGACTTTGGGTTACCAATTCCTAGCAGAGGCTCGCCGACTATGGGATATTGAAGTTGGGAACGCTCAACTTACGACCATTCAGGCTGCAATTGTAATATCGATTGTGTACGATGCGAATGGAAGTGACAAGATCGGAAATCTATATCTGACGCAAGCCGTTTCCGCCGCTCATAGCATGCATCTGTTTTCTCCGCCGACACAACCTCCCGATCGTACTGAGTATAATGCAAGAGCCGTTACGGCGTGGGCACTATTCGGGTTACAAGCGTGGGTCACTTGAACAATGTCTTGTGTATTTGCTAACAAGAAAGATAGCGTGCACAGTTTCCATGTGTTTCAAGCCCCATTGCTGGCTGTGCCCCCCGAGATTGCACTACCCAGCACTGACGAAGCCTCCAATTGCTACGGTGATTTTTGGCTTCGGTACCCATCCCAGGAAACACCTGTGTCAGTAGGCTATGGCAATACCTTCAGGGCCATGGCCGACTTTCGAGCCATTATCAATGACCTTGCTATAACATTCTTTGGTCACGTGCGCAGGGATCCAGGAGCCACAATAAATAGAATCCGAACATTCTGCACTCAGCTCGATGGGTGGTATCGGGATCTTCCAGTGGAGCTCAAATCAAGAAACATATGCTTCCCGTGGCAACTCAAACTTCAGTGAGTCCCCCATGCATCCTCTATTGCATCGATGGATGTCCGTCTCATTGACGTTTACCATTTCTTCAGCATGCATTACTACAACCTGATCATATATCTTTTAGAGACACTTGTTCTTACCTCCAAACGCGCGACTTACGACATCAGCGTACAGCAGACATTAAGTGAGGCAAAGATCCGGTTAGAAACACTGTTGCGCCTATATTACCTCCGGCACGGCTACGAATCGTACGACATCTTTATGATCAACATGCTCTCATTCTTGGGCTTCATACATACGAAGACTTTAGAGGATGCTGAAGAAATAGAGCTTGAAAGCAGGCGATCCTCTGTTGCGCTTGTCGCGCAAGGACTACGGGAGCAGAGCCGGAACTGTTATCTAGCTCTTGTAGTTTTCAGAGTTTTGAAGGACAGCATGGGTGTGGAAATTAAGCGTATACTGCAGGATAGCGAGGATGTACAGGAGGATGAGGATGAGGAAATGTTGGTAGCACGGCAAGTGCAATCATCATGGCCAATGAATATGGAGTGGATTGACACAAACCCGGACGACAAGAGACTGGAAAACCTGATAAACAAGGCAAATGAAATACGGATTTGATCACCAATCATAGGAGGAGGGAGTAGCTACCGAGGTGCGTTTCGATAAACAGCACTCCTAAACCAAGTCCCTCGCCACACTTCCGACCAAGCAACTGGCCACGTTGACAAGAGATGCCCGCGTCTACAGCAAGAATTACTTGTGCCCTGTCCAAGTAACTCGTATGTCAGTAGCTGACACAAGAACAAGAGTCTAAGTGGAATGGAATCAGCTCATGTCTTGAATATCAATCCTGTCTAATCTCGGCACTTGCAGCGAAGGAGATCCCCATGCAAGTAAGGGCGGCTCTGCGGGTACGGGACGGGATGCTTTTGGCAGATGATTTGATGGGTGAGAAATTAATACCTCAGAATAGATCAAGATGTGCGGCTCCGCTCAGGAACACTTTTTGTATATTTTCTTTTGATTTTTACTATATCGTCATTGGTGCGGCGGGATATCTCGGACTAAAGAACAAGTGTCTGCATGTCGTGCATAACCGTATGTCCGAGATTCATTCTGGAACCTCAAGCAGGGTACTTCTGTATATCCTCCGCCCTGATAGATCTCTTCAGATCCTAGTCCCTGCATCTCCCCATCTCCCCATCTC
>JAAGWP010000115.1:0-86701 GCA_013266165.1 Fusarium graminum
GGAAGTGGAGGAGGGGGAGGGCAGCAACGGCAGAGAACCTTGAGGTTGCTGTTGAGGGTGTTGGAGATGTAGCGGTGGTTGCTGCTTTTGCAAGTATTGGGTCGAAGGAGGAGGTTGCTGTGCATCAAAAGACTCGCTCGAACTAAAGGCTGTGTTATGAGACGAGGACAAGGCTGAATGGGGTGTTATAGTGGAAGGATTGTTGGCGCTGGATTTAGCACTGGCATTGACATTGGCATTGGCACTGACACTGGCACCGGCATTGTTGTGCGACTGCGACTGGGACTGGCCAAAGTGGACGCCGTGTGAGGCTGAGTCTGCCTCGTCAAGGAGCCGCTGGTGCTGCTGGACTTGATAGTGTTGATCCTGCGGGAGCTGGTGCTGGTGTTGTTGGAGCTGGGGTTGGGGTTGGGGTTGGTGGCTTTGTTGACGTTGGTGACCTGATGCTTGAGATATTGCAGCGCCGCCGCTCACTGGGGTCGAATTGCTCGTCGCTGTTGTCGCGGGCGTTTTGGACGATGTTCGCGGCTCATTCAGCGCCTGCGATGACCGGTTGCTGTGCTTGCCAAGGAAGTTCCTCATACTGCAGTTGCGATTGTCGTTGCGGACGGCAGACGGGGAGGAAGCTCAAGGGAGGTATCGGCGCACAGCGAACGAGCGTCGAATGTCGAAGTCGAGGGGTCAAGATCGAGGAGTCGGAGTCGGGAGTGTTGGAGAACGGAAGAGATGGATGATGAGAGAGATACAAAACCAATAGACTGGATGGATAGGATAGCCAAGGTTGGTAGAGGTACCTACCTAGGTTAGTAGTAGGGTCTAGTAGTTTGTCGAAGTCGGGGCCCGGGTGGCTGCACACCAACGTTACGTCCACTGGAACCTGGCAGCCTGGGCAGTAAGTGCTGTAACTAACACCCGATGGCATGGACGGGACGGGACACGACGCAACCTACCTGAACTGATCTGGACTGGGCTGTCTTTGCCCGCACTGAACCCGCTACCGTAGGCTGAAGTGGGTACCTACAACAGTATAGGGCCTGATCCGCTGCAGAGACCTCGCAGACACCGAGGCGATCCTTGTGCTCCTGGTGAAATTGGGTAGCAGTAAACTGCCATCTGGGAGTTGGTCATCTGTTTGGTGCTGTTTTGTTCGTTTATACGCAGCTTCATCCTTCTGTTGTTGAGGACAACAACATGCCTTGTAAGCCCTTGACTTACTTGTACAACATAGCCTCTACACCATGCGGTGCTAGATCCATTTGGCGACCAAGGTTTCGATGCCTGACTATGGAGTATAAGGTATGGTAAGATCCTGATTATGATTTCGTTTGGAAACGATAGATGTGTGTCGACTTGGTCATTGTGGTATCTATGGACGGCCGAGACTCTTAGCACATCTAACTCTTGTCTTGTACTGCAGCCATTATTTGCTGCAGGCAGTGTAATTCTAGAACACTGACTTCTTTCAAGACTTGGACGGTCAGCAAAGTCGAGCTCTATCATTTTTCGTCTAAAGGTTGGTCTGTGTCAGCATAAGCCTACAGGTATCCGTGGGAATTGTGTCGGTCAATCCTTGGTTAGGTCTTGAGTGGGGGGTTTGGTGGATGTTATTAGGAGGAGGCTGTGTCTGCAGGTTCAAATCCAACGTTTGATCCTGCAATTGGAAGATGAAAATGCATGTGACTGGCTGCTTTTCTTTGTAACCTTTTTTTAGGTGCTTGATATGGAGTATACTAAACTGGCAGGTTTAAGTTGATATCCATAGATCAACAGTCTCTATATCAAGAACTCACATCGACTACTTAGGCCACCACCCGAGAGTCCGTCCTAGTCTGATCTCTCCAACTGGTCATCTTTAAATTTGATTCTCCGTGCATGTCAGGGGCCGTGCGCACCCTAGCTACCAACCTTGGCGATGGATGCTATGAATAGCAACCCATAAGCTTCCTGTCAGACCGGGGTACGAGTATGTGATGCTTCATCGAGTGTGTGACCACTGGTAGCCAAAAAGAAAGAAGAAAAGACTTTACCATTCAGTGGTATGAGTTATGTCAACTATTAGTAATCCGCCTTTTTTGCTTCGATATCTGAGACCACACAGCTGTCTAACGAGCACGTATTGGAAAGCTTTCAGCCCGCCGCTTCTGACTTTATTTGCCCATTTTAGATTAATTCCCCGCTGTTTTCGGTCATCAGAGCAAGTACATATCACAAGCGAAAGGACAGAAAGAAGAAAAAAGAAGAAAAGAAAAAGGGTAAACGGACTCCTCATATATTACTAAGAATTGTTCTAGATTCAAGAGGGTTTTCTTATCATTTTACATTCGAGTAAACCTTGGTGTCGGTAGTCAATCTTCTGGGTCTAACCATAGCCAATGTTTAGGGTAAGCCACTATCGGCGTTTAATATTGAGCGACCATTATCTTTTGGTTCCGAAAGTACAGATTCTTGAACCACCTAACCTACTACGTAATGAGCGCGGATGTACTTAATATGTATTCATATTCAACAAGAGAGGCATTTGTATAAACTGCGAACCTGGAACCTGCTCAGTCGTGCTGGAGACGTAGACCGTACTCAATAGATCACAATCAGAAATCAACGGCCAGACAACGAACGAATGATCTTTCATCATGTGCTTTGGTGTGACCTGTCCGACTTGCTGTATGTTC
Organism: Fusarium graminum; assembly: GCA_013266165.1. Classification (NCBI taxonomy): domain Eukaryota; kingdom Fungi; phylum Ascomycota; class Sordariomycetes; order Hypocreales; family Nectriaceae; genus Fusarium; species Fusarium graminum. The sequence goes on from JAAGWP010000115.1 coordinate 2,670, forward strand.
TAGCCGCATCATTTCAATTGGATCACTACTCATGAAAGCTCACAACACAGCCAAAAAAATCATGGCGTGGATGCGATAACCACGTTCAACAGGTCTTCGATGGAGTACCGCAATCACAGTGGTGCACCTGTACTCCGAGAATAAGGATTCGTGGGAATGAGTATCCCCCTGCGGCGCCAATGCAGATGCCAGGCCTGAGTTGGATCACCGGTATGCTGAGGGCAGGTCCTCGCCAGAACGCTGGTGGTGTTGAGAAGCCAGGATTATGAAGCAGAACTGGATATCCTTATCCATCCTCCTGCCACGTTATCACCAGATGCTCGGACCGCCTGATGGGATATGGCATCCACATATATACATGCGGGGAGTTTTAAGGGTTTGGAACAGAAGTCGTGACAATCCCATGACATGGAATAGGGCGCCGAGTCATGTTGCACAATTGCCGGGGTCAGAGTATGGGGAAGTTGATCGGTTATCATACTTTGTTCCGTGTTAGTCATAATAACATTCTGATCCGGTATCGCTCAGAAGCAAGACTTGGCCCAAGACGGAATAAGGAAGGGATGGCCAGATAACGATATGTAATTAGAAGGCGATCAATGGGCATAACTTGCCTGTCAACTCTGTTTAGTCTTGGTTAAATAGAGGCTCCCCACATGAAGCAATCGATACGCTGTGGCCCGAGGAACCAGAGTCATATCGGAGCTGTCCTGTCTACCAAGACGCCTCGTGATAAGAACCTTGGTCTAGCTGCTCTTTGCTCGTTCTCGTTCTCGTTCTCCTTTCCCCCTTCTACACAGCAGTCATAATTTGGCTTCATTGAGTATCGATTGACGGGCACTGACCTCGTTGATCTATTTCGTCGCCATGCCGATATTATCACCACCTTTTGCCCTTGGGGCTGTCGTTCTACTCCTCATTGTTCATCTTATCATCCGCCTTAGCTCGGCTACGGCAAAGGTGCCCGGCCCTTTCGTATCCAACTTCACTTCGCTTGTGCTGAAATGGCATGAACTCAACGCTAACCGTACTGTGTACATTCATGGACTGCACAAGAAGTACGGCTCCGTTGTGCGTATTGGACCTAATGAGGTCTCTTTTACTTCGCTTGCCGCTCTCAAGGAAATATACGGCTCTGGTGGTAGTGGTTACGACAAGACGGAATTCTATGATCTGTTCCAGGTTTACGGCAGGCGGTAAGAACACCCCCATATGTAGACAGTATACGGACGGTACTAATCACGATGGGTACAGAACCATGTTCTCAACATTGGTCAAAGGTGATGTGAGTTCATTGATTTACGGGACATGTCTGGCTGAGCTAAATCCTCTATTTAGCATGCAAAGCGGAGGAGGATGATTGGCGATAGATACGCCAACAGTAATGTAATGAAGGCTGGTCCTCTGGCCGGGATACAAGAGCGCTCCAAGAAGTTTCTTGAGCGTTGCGTTGACTCGCCTGAGAGAACGGCGGATGTCTTTGTGAGTTACACCCCTACTGGCAAGGATCGCAACTGACATGACATTTTCTGGTAGAGAGGTTGGTTTTCGATCTGGGCTGGCATGATTGTTTGAGGAATCTGGCTGACCAAGTAGCATTGCATGCGTATGCTTGTGATTGCGTTACACACCAACTGTTCCACCCATATGGAAGTAACTGCCTTCAGAACAAGGACGACGAAGAAATGATGCACCAGGTTGCTGCCGATGATAGTCTACAGAGTGAGTTCTTATGGCCGAGATATCTCTACGGAAATTGATTCGAGAACACAGACCGACTGGTTCAGTACTACAGCCCAATTCTTCATAGCCTTGGAGCAAAAGTTCTGGCGAGCTTTGCCAAACCTCGATCGATCCCACTGGCCGACAACTTTGTCATTGAGAACGCTGGGGAGAATGGAGCAGCAGCTTTCACAGTCTTGAACCGACTAAAGGAGAAGGGCAGTGTGCTCGATACCATTGATATGGCTGCCGAATGTCTTGACCATATGGCCGCAGGTATTGACACAACCGGAGACGTTTTATGCTTTCTAATGTGGGAACTCTCACTACCTCGATCGATTAAGTACCAGCGCATGCTACGAGAAGAGTTTAGAAGCAAGGCGGAGGCACCATTCGACGAGCTACCCATGCTGGATGCTGTGTTGAACGAGGGACTGAGGTGCTTCCCTGCCATCCCAATGTCATTACCTCGATATGTTCCTCATGGCGGCCGCATCATTGATGGGTTTTCGTTGCCTGAAAAGACAGTCGTCAGCTGCCAGGCCATGTCCGTTCACCGAATCAATCACCTTGTCTTCCCAGACCCTGACAAATTCTACCCTGAACGGTGGTTGGAGGCCGAAGGGGACGCTGGCCGACGACGACATCAATGGGCCTTCTCCAGTGGTGGCAGGGGTTGTATTGGAAAGCAGTAAGGGGCCTAGGCTGGCTAATCTTGGAAGAGGAGAAAACACAAGCTAACGAATGTTATAGCCTTGCCATGGCAGAAATGAAGACACTGCTTCGAGATGTGTATTCCAGATACGAAACTGAGCCAGATGCTTCTATGAAGAGCGAATCTATGGAGATGGATGACCAGTTGATATCGTCACGACCGCTTGGAAAGCAATGCCTTCTCAAGTTTGTGCCAGTAAAAGACTAATTAACATATTGGAGAAAGGTCAGCAAATTCATGCAATATGACAGAGAGAAACACAACGAGTCCAGAAGACTTGACCTGTTCCTTGAATTTGCTGGTTTATAGGTACCTTGGTGTCATATGATACGATTGGTCAGGTTGAAGGTATTTTCATTTGGGATTAGGTAGTGGCTTATTGGAGAATCCCATGAAAGTCAATACTCACAAATACTTGACAATCGATAGCAAATGAGATTTCTACCGTCGGTTAGAGTTTGTGGCTGTAAAGCAAAATCCGAATACCCAGTAACACATAGGATTTGTCAGTTTACGTCTCGAACTGAACATCCAACGGTTTGTGAGAGGGGATGCTACCCTGGATACTACCTCTTGGACAGTACGAAATGAAACATCATGTCTGGCTCTTGGAGGGTCTAGTCCATGATTCACTTCCAGAGGTAGCCCTGTAACAGTGGTGAATCACTAACTGGGACATGTTTTTATGAGTAAGGTGAGGCATTGTAGCACAGTGAGTATCTGTAGGTAAATTACTGGCTGTTTCGACTCAGGGAACTTATTTCTGCCAGGCTCTTTTTTAAAGTTTCGTTGTTAGTCCTTGGGCTCAAAGGATATTTGAGCTTTTGAATAGGATAGTTGATTATATCTGTATAAGAGAATCCAACGATCTCGATAGGGAAAACATATGTACATGTACTCTGGAAGAATACTTATTGCTCTGCCCTATGGCTGGCTGGGCTATTGCTAAACTACCTATCCGGCCTTTTTTGGGGGTTCACTTCTCTTGTGTCAGGTTTTGCCGCCTGCCCCATTTTTTAGCGTCCTTCCAGAAATCCCGGTCGGCCCTAACACCCATCGCCCCTCCTCGTCCTTCTTAACTCAAGTCGTTACTCCTCTCGCAATTTTTTCTTCTTCTCTTCCTCAACACCACATACTGCATCTCACCGAGACAGCAACTTGCCTTACCCAACGCCCTCAGCATCTATCGCGCAAAGCGCACTCACTCTTATACCTGCCTGTTGACTCCACCGGTCGCAGCGCGCATCATTTACTGGACACTCACCCCTCTGCTCTGTCGAACCTCGCACCCTCCATCCATCGTGTTGGCTTTGGAGCATCTTCTATCAACGGTCATCGCTTGCCTCCCGTAATCGATACCTCCCGAACACATATTGCCGCCGAACTACACTGCTGTTTATGTATCAGCACGACCAGCACTCCGTCTTCAGACACCTCTTCAAGCTGCAGTTATTTCGCATACCGCGAAAGCCTTGTAGCCCCGACATCAGTTCCGACGGTTGAAACTTTGATACCACCCTTGTCTATGCATTACCACCAGCATCCGATTATCAATCCGGTCTGCCACATGACAATCAAAAACCATCAAGAGCACTGAAACCTTCCTTGCTCAACCTATCCCATTTACCTTTCGCCACCAAGTCTGTTTATGACATCCTCGTCTTCTCACGACCATACCACATACTAGCCTCGCCTACCAGCTTCAATCTGCCAACTTCATTTTTCGGACAGTAACTACTCAATACCGTCACCATGGCTCTCGTCAACGTTCGCCGTGATGTCAGCGATGCCTTCTATCGTTACAAGATGGAGCGTCTGCAGACCAAGATCGAAGGTAAAGGAAACGGTATCAAGACCGTCGTCGTCAACCTGAGCAGTGTTGCCAACTCCCTCGCTCGTCCTGGTGCCTATGTCATCAAGTACTTCGGTTTCGAGCTTGGTGCTCAGACCAACATTGACCCCAAGGACGACCGTTGGATCATCAACGGTGCTCACGATGCTCCTAAGCTCCAGGACCACCTTGATGGCTTCATCAACAAGTTTGTTCTTTGCAAGAAATGCAAGAACCCTGAAACCGATGTTGTCATCAAGGATGACCACATCCTACTCGACTGCAAGGCATGTGGCCAGCGTACCGATGTCGATCTCCGCCTGAAGCTCAGTGGCTTTATCCTCAAGAATCAGCCCAAGAAGGGCAAGAAGGACAAGGCTGAGCGCAGAGCCGCCAAGAAGGCCAAGCAAAACGGCAACGCTGCTAACGGCACCAATGGCCAGAACGGCACTGGTAGCGATGAGGCCTCTGACAACGGCTCCAACGAGAACGGGGACGAGTATGTCAGCGACGACGAGTTCCAAAAGGTACAGGCCGAGGCCGCTGAGGCCGCTCAGGAGAATGAAGTTAAGGAGCATGAATGGGCTGTCGACATGAGTGAGGAGGCTGTCAAGGCCCGCCAGGCCCAGCTCCCTGGCGAGTTCAAGGCAAAGCTCAACATCGGCGATGATGATGACGAAGATGGTGAGGGTGGCCCTACTGTCTACGACGAGCTTGGCGACTGGATCCAGGCCCAGGCCGAGGAGAAGGACAGTATCGATCAGGTTGAGTCAATTGACATTTATGTCAAGGCAAAGGAACTTGGTATCGAAAACAAGCACCGCAGTGTCCTTGTCCTTGTCCAGACCATGTTTGACAAGAACATTGTCGCTCAAATTCCCAAGCGAGCTAGCATGCTCAAGCAGGTATGCTTTTGTAATTCTATATTGGTGTGAATAGATACTAACGCATTGTAGATTGTCACTTCTGAGCGACACGAGAAGGCTCTTCTTGGAGGTACCGAGCGTCTTATCGGCACCCTGGCGACTGAGCACCCCGAAATGTACCAATCCATCGTCAAGATTCTCCAGCTTTACTACCACCACGACCTCATCAGTGAGGATGTGGTGACCAAGTGGGGTTCCAAGGCCAGCAAGAAGTACACCGATATATCCACTTCCAAGAAGGTTCGCAAGGCTGCTGAGCCCTTCTTGACTTGGCTTGCCGAGGCTGATTCCGAGGAGTCTTCGGACGAAGAGTGAAACACCATTTTATCAATCACCCCGTTTCGTCTGGATGCATCGGCCCGCTTCATGTTTCGGGTCTGGCACAAATACTTGTGTAATCCTGCATTAGACTGAGCTCGGTCTGGCGTGGCACTTCTGGCTCGTTATTCAGATAGTTCAATTTCTACTCCGGACTGAAATTCCTCCTGACAACTAGTTGTTTTGATGTGTTGACCCGTGTACTACTACATACAATGTGATCACTTGGGAGAATGTTATCTCGTAGATGCTTGATATGAAAATGGGGTATCATTTTGCCCATTACCAACCAGTGCTCCCAAAACTAGTCTAGAGGTGCATATTATCCACAAACCCACGTTTCTGCTTCCACAGACCTTACTTGCATTGCCTTTATGCGTCTGTCATCGTAGTCTCGTTCGCCTTGACGTCCTCAGCGACTTCCTCGTCCTTCATAGCCGTATCGCCCTCTGATCCCTGTTCGCCAGGGGAACCATCTTGGCTCTTCCCATAGATATAGCCGCCAAGACCTTTAATGGCTGCAATGTCGTCGTCACCGACGACGATAGTTACGTTGAATAGTTCGTCCATCTTTGCTGGCTCAAGCTCTGAGGGCGATTTCTTCAAAATCTCTTGTATGGTGGATTCTTCCTTGCCCGAAGCCTTGAGGTGTTGCTCGAGGGCTTCAGGGGTACAAGTGTTGATAAGCACATATCGTGCTTCGAAGTCCATGTCTTTAGCATATTGTGCGGCCTGAAGGGACGGACATAGGTTAGTATAAATGGGGCGTGGAGGGTGTGTTGCAGTGACTTACCTCGATGTCGAGTTCGATGATGGGCACTTTACCAGTCTCTGTAACGGCCTCAACGGCCTTGAAACTGGTTCCGTAGTCAACGCCATCACGGGTGCCTGATTCTATCAATCGATCACCATCACGTAGCTGGTTGAATTCTTGTTGCTTGACAAAGTGGAACGTCTTGCCATTGATTTCACCCTCAACGGGTTCTCGTGTCGTGTGCCTGACGACAGGAGCAAATACTCCCTTTCGCTCTTCCGTCAGCTTAGTTATGATAGTCGACTTGCCAACACCTGTAATGCCTGAAATAACGATTGGGCCTCGGTTAGTGGGCATATCTTCATCACTGGCCGTGGGCTCAGTAGCGTCTTCAACATCGTCCGCTTCTGTGAGCTCCTCGAATACGACGTCGATCTTCTTAGGATCTTCGATCTTGTCGAAAGCAGCAAGCTTCGTCCTCGCAGCGATTCGCAATGCTCTCCAACTCTTGCTGGCCTTGCCAGCGATGGCTGCAGCCTTTGTTTGGTCGTCCGTGGGCATCTCGATCTCGAAATCATCATCGGCAATTCTGCGCTTGAAGGTGTCGAGTTCCGGAAGCCCATATCTCTCCTTTACTTTGAGTCGACCCATCGCTGTTTCTTCGTCATCTTCTTTGAGGAAGTCGAGAGAGACAGAGCCCATAGGAACCGCCCTTAATCGTTTGCTCGTGGTCATACGTTGAATATTGCCCTTTGCCTCCAGGAATGCTGCTGGAGAAACAGGGTTTCGTTTAATGGGCTGACAACCTTCAATCTTCCAGCGAACCCAGTTCTTGTCCCTAGCCAGCACGGTTTCCACCATTCGATAAAAGTACGGTCCATCAGCGCCTTGGCGGAGATAATCAGCAATGGTTTTCTTCATCTCGCTTGCCCATTTGGCCTATCAGGGCATTAGTCAGAGTGCTTCTTCATATCCGGAATAGATTTTGGTATGCTCACATCGTCTTCGCTCAAAATTTGGTCACTATACATGACGGACTTGTTAATGTTGGCAGTGGCTGGGAGGGCTTCTGTAAGCCTTTCTCGTGCTTGAGCAGATAGAGAGATGAGAAAGTCCATGATAATGAGAGCTTGTACAAGGATGTGTCGTCGGAATGACAGATCGCTAATCTGTAATTGTCGTAAGCTCACATCGAGTCAATAAAGGTGAGCGCAAACATACCTCCAGATCGAATAAATCTTTGCTCGTGAGATATTTGGGATTGAAAGCATTGGAGCCCTCGTCTTCCTCACCAGACTCACGTTTCCGCTTAAGGCTTCGTCTGGCATCGTTATGTACTGTTTGAAAAACAGTCATTGTGGCAACCAGACTCTCCTTGAAAGAAGATAATCTCGCTGCTTCAAAAAGCCTCTTTGGTTGACTAAAGTATTCTTGTAGGGACCAAAATAACGGGTATAGTTCGTCAGTTGATAGAGGTTTGTTTTTGTCCCCCTTTTTGGCATCAGTTGGCCTGGGTGTCGACTTGTGTTCTGGCTGTTCTTTCAAAGGTTCTTCTGGCTCGTCCACAGCCATTTTCGACTCATCGTCAGCCGGTGTCGTTTCATAGGTCGTGACATTTTCGACATGAAATTCGCCTCGGAGATTGACAGAGCTCTTGTCACCCAGCGGAAAGCTCTGAAACATGAAGATAAAGACTCGACCACAGAAAGCTGTGTCTTCTGCACGGGAGAGTCGTCTCAGCAGTTCGTTGCATGTTCGAAGAATAATTAACTGCTTTTGCTTGAAATGGTTCGCCGTGATTCGTTCTCGTCTTGATTCCAGAAAATCGAAGATCTTACGACACCCGGCAATGGTCTGGCTGTCCAAGAGCTCTTCAGCCAGCCAGAACAGAAGCGCGGGATCGCACTCTCCATCGTCTGAAAGAAGCGAGAGAATATCGAGGAGGTTCCAAACCTTTATGTAGTCGGGGGAATCAATAGTGGTTGTCGCCTACTTCTGGTCAGCGCAAGGCGCAGATCGCAAGGGGAAGTCGAGCCTCACAATGAGATGACTGAAGATGTTACGGGCCGCCGTCTCTATTATAGCAAATTGGCGTCCCTTATCGCTTGCTGACTTGACGTCTCCGACTGTTTGGCTCAAAACATCGGCTGCGGTTTTGGATACCCGTCCTGAAAGATCGTCAAAGTCGGACTTCCGTAACGCTGGATCAATCGTTGGTGATGATTTTGCCGTTTCTGCTTGCGAAAGGAAGTCTTGGAGTAGTGTCGAGAAAGCTGCGATTGCCGGGGCAGCCGGGTTGTCAGTGTCCTGCGCCGCCATGATGCGCGACTACGACAGTGGTTGTGGACAATAGTTCGTCGAGGTTGTCATGTGGCGGATGAGCTCGATGTGTATTATCTGGGTTTGAATGCAAGAGCTGAGTCGCAGAGTAGGTCTGAGGCGTGTTGTAGGTTTCGAGATGCGATTTGTTCTTGTGCTTTTGTTGATCAGGTTGATCTGATGTGTGCAGTTGAGCTTGGGATGTTGGAAGAGAGAAGGCTGCGACTCGCGCGAGTGGTATCAAAGTCTTCGTTGTAAATCGAAACCTTATCCCCCATACAAAGACGCCTGTTGGTCAAGTACCGGACCCCTAGCGCTACTTGCCCTGTGGCTGGATCCAGTCAGCGCGTCGCGTGGGTCTGCGAGGCTGAAATTTTGGAGACTGTTTGTTCGACAGGCGTCGCCGTCACTTTTAGCCCAAAATCCAACTTACAAGCTTCGAACTTCAACTATACCGCCTCGTTACCATCGGCCACGCGATTATCTGGCACTGCCGCCTCGTCCCATGAGCGAACTCTCACGAACAACCAGCAGGCATATGACTATACAATAATTCGACCATGCCAACCGTGAAGCGACTCAAGGGCAGTGGCACTGCTCAGGCAAAGAAACCGAGCGAACCACAGCCCAAGTCCACCGATGGACGACCGACTCCAGCCGAAGTGGAAGAAGAGGAGCACCAGTTCGTTCAACTTGCGCGAAAGCATTGGTTGAAGTCTGGTAAGAAGCCGGCCAAGCCCAAGGTCAAGAACGATGTCCTCAAGCAGGGCATTTGGGATGTGCTTGAACGGGAGGGCTTCCAGTACAAGTCTCTCCTGCTTCTTGAGAGTCTGCAGACACTAGAAAGGTATGATTGTTATAATATGGGGTAACTGGGGTCTCGCATGCTGAACAATTGTTAGCTATCTCTGGCCTGGATATACTGAAGAAGCCTCCAATTTCCACGTTTTGCTCATTGCGCTCATCGCAAATGTGAAGCGTCGAGAGCACCTTGCGACATGGAGTAAGTGGCTCTTTAGCTATTCAGAATCATATAACTGATCATTTCAGCGCTCTTCGAGGACCGGCCTGCCGACTTTTCCTCGCTCTTTCGTCGTCTGTTGTCCATGATGCTCGACCGGACACTCTCTGTTACTCTCCGAACACAACTCCTTTGTTTCCTCATATATGCGTTCCAGAGCCTCGATTGCACACTTGTCCGCAAAGAATGCGCCTCCCTTGTATCGATTGGCATCTGGCATAACTTATCGACCGATTCAGCACGTGAAACCACTTTCGAGCAAACACCCCATTTACGAAAGACATGGAAGGCCGCGCATAAACGATACGATGCTGCTGATGAGCCAAATAAGGCGCGGTTGCGATTTGAGCGAGCATGGCTTTACACACTTCTCCTAGACTTTTTGGGCCAGCTCTACTCAGGAAATAGTAAAGCAGGTTAGTGCTTTGATTGATGTTTCGACTGCCTGCGATACTGACTAACAACATTACAGATCAAGTTCTGTACTGTGAGAGGTTTACTGAGTTTCTCATTGATCTCCAAAGCCAGCTTCCGACAAGACGCTATGTTAATACCTTGGTCCAGGATCTCCACATAGTATCTGCCATGCGACTGTCGCCAATGTTCAATGATGAAAAGAATACTCTTCTTCGCGACCTCCACGCGCTCCTTTCCCACTTTACTTTCTTCGACATCAATGACCAGACAGGCAGCCAATACAGTATAACAGAGGCATATGATAAACATTGCACATCACTTGGAAAGCTACAGCGTATCTCTTTGAAGCATTTCAGAGAAAAGCTGACTGTATTGGCGCTTTCCAACTATGGTGCTGTCGACCAAAGACAAGAGTTGGAGGCTTTACTTGATCCTTTGACAGATGAGGAGCTTTTGAACTTAGTTTCGCTGCTTGGTTTCCGTACAGCCTATCCCGAAAGCTTGAGTCTTGTGGTCGACCGCAAGTTGGCACTTGAGGTACTATTGTCCAATTATGAGCGCAGAAAAACATTTCAAGAGGCGGCTCGGGATATGAGTCTTACACCGACAGAGGAGACTTTATTTGATAGTAGCTTTCAACAGGCCGAGACCTACGATGGATCGCATCCCATGGCCTTGCCTAAATTGAACCTTCAATATCTTTCTGTTGGCGACTTTCTGTGGCGGGCGCTTGTCCTGTACCGATGCGAGTCTTTCTATGGAGTTCGCAAAGATATCGAGACAGCTTTACGGCGCTTACGCCCAGAGTCAAAGCGGTCGGGAGAGACCAACTTTGGTGGATTTTCAAAGATGGCAATGCCAATCTCAAAGCCAGCCATTCTCGAAGTCGTGCCGCCACTAGTTGGGGATGACAAGCCATCGATGGTGCGCGCTGAAGTGTCGTTCGATGTGCGACGACTTGGAGAAGGTGTTCGTAAAGAGTGGGATTCTCTCCGACAGGATGATGTCGTCTTTCTTCTTGCAGTTGAGTCACCGCCTACAAACTCGACGAGCAACGGAGAAGAAGCCTTGTCCGAGTCCGAACGTCTGGGTGTGATTACTGTACGGTCTGCTCAAGTCCATCAGATCACTGACGATAAGGGTCGTCAAGTCAGAGATGGTGCTGGCAACCTTGACCAGAAGCGCCGCATTCAGCTTAAGCTGGACCCCCAGGCTTACAGCAAGGATGCTGCGCGGACAGCGGCGGGCAAGGCCGATGTTTACGGCAAGGTTAATCTGCTGCTCAGGCGAGGCAGGAGAGAGAACAACTTCAAACCTGTACTGGAATCAATCCGAAGCTTGGTCCTGTCTGATGTTCCCCTGCCCAAGTGGCTTCTTGAGGTGTTCCTCGGCTACGGGGACCCTGCAGGGGCCATCTACAAAAATCTGCCAAACCGCGAACGCAAGATGGATTTTAGAGACACATTTCTTGACTGGCAACATCTAACGGAGAGCTTGCCCGGCAAAATTATTGATCCAGGTGATGAGGTGTCTGGCAGTTTCGGGCCACCCTATGTCTTGGAGTCTGTAGAGAAGCGAGAGGAGCCCCAAGGAGCCAAACCTTCCAAGAAACGACGTCGAGATGCCAACCCTGCGCTTATCTCTGATATCGAGACCTTGAAGGTATCAAGTTATCAGCCACCCAACAATGGTCCCTACCCCATCGACAACCCCAAACTCAACTCAGTCCGCTTCACCCCCGCCCAGATTGAAGCTGTCACTTCGGGCACTCAGCCTGGACTTACGGTTATTGTTGGACCACCAGGCACAGGCAAAACAGATGTTGCTACACAGGTCATCAACAATATTTACCATAATTACCCTGAGCAGAAGACATTACTCCTCGCGCACAGCAATCAGGCCCTTAACCAACTGTTTGCTAAGATCGTTGCCCTAGACATTGACGAGCGACATCTGTTGCGTCTCGGACATGGCGAAGAGGAGCTTGACACGGAAGGTAACTTCAGCAAACACGGTCGAGTTGAATCCTTCCTAGAGAATCGAGATCGTTATCTTCTCGAAGTGAGGAAGCTAGCCACCAGCCTAGGCGCCCCTGGTGCCCATGAAAACTCGGCCGAGACAGCTGGATACTTCAACACCGTTTATGTCATTCCTGTATGGAACAAGTTTCAGCATGTCATTAATGCTGATGCGTCAACTGCTGCCGATATTGCGGAAGCTTTCCCTTTCCATAACTACTTTTCTGATGCCCCTCAACCTCTTTTCCCAGCCGAAAGCAACAAAGTTCAAGTAGTAGAAATTGCAGAGGGCTGCTACCGCCACATTACCAAAATCTTCTCGGAGTTGGCTGATGCGCTTCCGTTTGAGATTCTCCGCCGAGACCGCGACAAGGCAAACTATCTGCTCACCAGCGAGGCACGCATTGTCGCCATGACGACAACACATGCGGCCATTAGAAGAGGCGAGATCGCATCGCTCGGCTTCCATTACGACAATGTAGTGATGGAGGAAGCTGCTCAAGTGACGGAGATTGAGACTTTCTTGCCCCTCGCGATGCAGAAGCCTCGGGATGGTGAGATGCCTCTGCAAAGGGTCTTCCTCTGCGGAGATCACTTCCAGAACTCGCCAGTCATTCAGAGTTTGGCATTCCGCCACTACGCCAATCTTGAACAATCACTGTTCGCGAGACTTGTTAGACTTGGTGTGCCGACAATAACTCTTGATCAGCAGGGCCGTGCTCGTGGTTCGATTGCAGGCCTTTACCAATGGCGTTACCCCAATCTGCACAATCTTCCCGATGTGCAGAAGAAACCCGAGTTTGTCCAGGCTAATGCCGGTTTCAAGTATGACTACCAGTTCATCAACGTACCCGACTACAAGGGTCGCGGTGAGGCTGAACCGACACCACACTTCATTCAGAATTTGGGTGAGGCCGAGTATGCAGTGGCCATTTTCCAATACATGCGCCTACTTGGCTATCCCGCTGAGAGGATCACCATTCTCACGACTTATGCAGGCCAACGCGCGCTAGTAAAGGACGCCTTAGCGCACAGATGTGCCCGGAACCCAATCTTCGGTATGCCAAAGGCGGTCGCTACGGTTGACAAGTACCAGGGCGAGCAAAACGACTGTAAGTGAAGCTCTTGTCTATGGAAACCGTTTCTTGAACTAACGCCCACCTTAGATATAATTTTGTCGCTTACCAGAACGTCACGCGTGGGCTATCTACGTGATGTTCGACGTATGACTGTAGCACTATCTCGAGCACGACTTGGCCTGTACATTCTTGGTCGTCGTGAGGTTTTTGAAGCGTGTCCCGAGCTCCGACCTGCCTTTGACCTCTTACTGCAAAGACCTGACAAGCTTATGCTAGTAACTGGGGAACTTTGGCCAACGCAGAGGGATATTACCGAGGAGCTCGCAGCTGTTGAGGGCGAGGTGCCCATGGAAGGCGTTGAGCATCTAGGCCAGTATGTGTTTGAAATGACCAACACCAAGATCGAGCAGCTCCGAGTAGAGCAGACAGAACTTCCCGAGACTATCATGGAGGAGGCGGAAGAAGGGGCCTATGGCAACGATCAAGATGACGAGGATGAAGATGAAGATGAAGATGAGGATGTCGAAGCCGACATCTTGGAGGTGCGAGAGGGAGAGTAGATATGGCGACCAAAAGTGATAGACCGTTGTTACATTTCTGGGCGGCGCAAGGACGTTTGTTATGTGCGAATGGAGGCATGAGATGGAGGTACTCAACCTGTGCTATGATAATGGAGACCTCTCGTAAACCGATGGCACCATAGTCTACTACTAATTGCGATAATGCGTAGTGGCTCGTTCCCTCAAAGAGACCCGACAGGCTATGGCCATAGCACAGCGCCCCTAATCGTTGGAAAGTTAAACTCTGACGTCTTGAGTAACAACGGGTGGGTGATCGACAGTCTGTAAGTGTCCTGAATGAAGTTTACCAAGTTTGAAGTCTAGTCATGTAAGTGGACAATCCTCGAATTTAGAAACATATTTTTCCATGTTGACTGATTTGAGAATTCTCTTCTGATTTATGCCATATAGATATGACTTGAAGTCAAACGATGACTATGTCAACCCGTTTCTTTTCTTTGTTTCTAGTTCTGACCATCAGTCACTCTTTCTTTGTACATCATTTTGCATCATATGTCGGTGTGTGTAACTCGTGTCGATACCTTATGCTTCGTCATAGTCAGGTGATCAGAATGACGGGGAGAGTTATCGGTGGCGAGCTGAGTGAAAAGTCTGGCAGTTTGAGTCGATGATATAACCTGAGACTTTGAGGAGATTTTGGTGGCGAATGCTTTCTCTGAGGGTGTTAATGCGAGTCGTGCTTGGGAGCAAATCGACTGTGGGGGCGCAGAAATGCTGATAGTATGCTATTATTCTGCCATCTTATAGGCCTTTAAAGAATATCACAAATCTCAAGTTCAGTATAAACAGGTGACCAAGTATATCTAAAGAGCTTTTGTATAGATATAAGGTAGCAATGTAATGTGTCCCACTATATCATTGTCGTAATCTTTGTACGGCCGTGACTGTACAAAGCTACCTTGGTATTAACACGAGTGTGGGGTGTGTCTCGTCTCACAAAAGCAGATTGCGTTTGAAATGGTGATTGTTTGAAACTAATCGTCAATGAGTACCAACGCAAACAAGCCAGACAAGCCAGAGCTGAATAATTCTGTGATGTGACAATAATGACCGTGTTACTGCCCCAGCGTTTTGCGAATTTGGTGAGAGTCGACAAGAATTGATCGTGCTCTTGCTTACTAGGGAACGACCCTTTCTTGAGAAGCTTGGCGTAACAGGCAAAGTTCTTTGAAGGTAAGGTGTTATTGAAATACTTGCCGATAATCGGACAAAGGCAGTGGCAATCTAAACCTAGCATGGCGTCTCTCGTCTTTGTCTGTGTTTCGCACACGATCTTGGCTTTTGAAAATAGATCAAGTACATTGTGGCAGGGCAGATGTTTTGTAGAGACAATTCATGCCCAACGCAGTCAGTATTGACCGACTCGGTTCACTTTTGTCGGCCTGATTCTTCCTGCTACCAACAACAATAATCGAAGAAAGTTAAATACAACTTACGTGGTATCTTCAGTGAGACTGTAGCCTGCAGAGATGACGCCTAAACCGGACCTTGCGGATTTAGCAACTTACCTTGGTCGTATAATGATTGCTTTGGTAATACTCGGGCCTGCTCCGTTTGGCACTTGTCAGGATGAGATTGACTGGGCCGCAGGCCAACAGTGAGTGAGTCAGTCTATTAGATAATGACTGTTGGAATCAGACCTTGGTATGCACCTCTGGACCAGTTTATCACAAAATGAGACGGGCATCTTTGACTACCTAGAACGCAGTGCCATTCCCTTTGTTGTTGTTGTTGTTGTTGTTGTTGATGCCCCTGTCGTGTTTGAGTTAGCAATCGACTTAATCAAGTCATGGTTACTTCAACTGCCCTGCCTGGTCCATGCGCGCTCTTCTGAGTAAGTACTGTTGTCGCCTTGACCTTTGAGGGTTGGTCTGCGTGAGTCGCGACCATGGATGAGTATGAGCACGGCTGGCCGATATTTCGGTCATGCCGTCAGATTGAGTGCTTTTCATATCGAGGGAGCACTGCTGCCTTGGCCGTCTTATAGTTATCATACCTTACTTTGAGACTGAAGTGAGTC
The DNA here is from genome assembly GCA_013266165.1 of Fusarium graminum. Classification (NCBI taxonomy): domain Eukaryota; kingdom Fungi; phylum Ascomycota; class Sordariomycetes; order Hypocreales; family Nectriaceae; genus Fusarium; species Fusarium graminum. The sequence goes on from JAAGWP010000115.1 coordinate 18,391, forward strand.
AGTGAGCAGCACAGACAGACCGGCCCATCGGGCCAAGTATCCGACCATTCATGTCCTTGCTAGCTTAAGCGGGTGGTGTAAAGATATCGTGGGCATGAGAAATGAGTATGTATTCAATATGTGAATTTGGAAGGCCACTCAAGTTCCAAGCATTCTCAGTTACTAGGGAGGCTAGAGGGTGTCAAAAGACTTGACCGTCTAGGCTGAGAGATAGAAAAAAGATCAGGTAAAGTACTAAGAGAATTCGCACTAAACTTACCTAAGTATTTTTATCACTTATTCTAAAGCGGTCATCTCTTATGGTACCTCGAGGGGAGAGCATATCCTTGCTAATGAGTTTTTTTTTAACTCAGAGATGTTGCCTTACACCAGCCCTAACAATGCAATGAATGCGTAATAAGGCATGCATGCGATGAAGATAAAACACAATGATTGTGGTACCAAATCCCTCAGAGGCCACTGCAGCCAACTTTAACTAGAGGTAAATTTAATGCACCAAACTTTGTCTCTCCCATCGGGCTCTCACTGCAAAGAAAAATATAGTTATACACTGCGCCGTTGATTTCCCTCAATAAGGTATTCGCGTACGTATTTCCCATGTTTCGAGCTATCGAGATTTAGACCCAGACCTAGACTGGACCTCTGCAACAGTTTATCGCCTTAGCGTGCCCTTGCCCGCGGGGATTGACGTAGTGCTCTTTGTGGACGCATGGGCAAATCACTGGAGAAATTAGCTATGCTGCGGCAGGGTTAACCAACCAACGAGAGACTCGATGTTCGATTCGGTCCTGTGCTGTGGGCTTGGGCTGCCTGGCTAAAGCTAAGGTAGAGGGGGAAAAAATAAGAAGCGTGGGAGGTGTCAGGACAGTGCTTTGGGAACCTCCTCGACATCGCTGACACTGTATGCGCTGCCTAAACTCTTGCTGGGAAACCATAATCAGTGGTGTTATCAATAGTGATTACAGGTGACTTAGCCTGCTCTTGTGAGCCTCAACACCCCTGGCCGTCAGTGGCATGAGGAATCACAGTGTGTACAACTTAAATCTTGATTTCGGAGAAAGCCCTGCTCCTCGCCCCTTCCTGCCCGTCCTTATCATATCCTGCTGCCCAAAATTTTTTGCCGACTTCTTCTAAAATCCTCACCAACTCAACCTCCCTGGTCCGGTGGAAAATATTCTAACCCGACCCTGTTCCATTTGCATCAGCATTGGATCCTGTCCTGTGTTAATATCATCACAGAGACCATCTCCTCTCTATTCTTTCTTCTGTCGCTGCCACGCAGGATCGTAGCTTGTCTCAGACTGCCTACGGTCGCCTTCATTGTTGGTACGACTTCACTCCTTGCTCGCCCGTGATCCTTTCGATTCGGCCTCTCGACATCTCTTCGAGCCGCCCTTCGAACTTACCGTCGCTTCTTTTCGACTTTGAGACCGTGGTGTTCATTTTATTTTTTTTCCATTAAAGGGAATCGACTTGTGCGTCTTGTTCGTCGTCGAATCTTGTTGCCCCGCTGCAGCTTCGAATTATTCGACAAGTCCCGGCCCCCGGCGCCATCTATTCCGCTTTCTCCCTCGACGCCCACAAAAAAAAATATCCAAACACCACCACACTCTCGCATCGCGAACGACAACGAACTCTCCTTATGACGTCGCCTGCCAACCAGCAGAACCCCATCCCGGCGAACAACACTCCCGCGACTACGGCTTCTTCGTATGCCTCTGCTGCAAGTGCGCCTAAGAAGTCAGCTCAGGCCCCTATAGTCGCAACTGGATCCCACCCTCCCGCGGTGGTTGAAGCTTCGTCTTCGTCGCAGAATGCGAAAGACGCCTCATCGTCTCCTGTGAACGGCAAAACCGCCGTCACCCCCGCTGTCCCTGCTGTCTCCCGCAGCAGCGCTAATATAAACGGTTCCGACCACTCTCGCAAGAGCTCCGTCACTATGGCTGCCAACGGCCCCAACAGCTTCGTCGCCAATGGTGGCCCCGTCAGTGGCCCCAAGTCAAACATTCAGTTTGGCTTCGACTCTCCCGCAATGGGCAACAGCACACCCCAGTCTACCAATGCTGCACCCATCCCTATTCCTGGTGGAAACCCCCGAGTTTCTTCCCCTGCTCATTCACCTTCACCCATTCCTCAGCCCTCCGCGAGCGGCGGCCGACCTCCTTCCGGCCTTCAGCAGGCAGGTGGAAATATGACTTTTGGTAGTCTCGGTAGCGATGGCGAGGTAGGTTTACTCTCCACCTTAATCATTCCTCACTTCTCTTCTGAAGGCACTGCTGACACCGGTGATTTACAGCGCCACATGAGACAGGGTTCCGTCCCTACAAACCTCAATGCCCAGCCCGGTGCTCACTTCCGACGAGAGTCTGGCCACTCGGCACAAGGTGAAGGTGCTGGCCGAGGGAATTTCCAGCCTCAGGGCGGTCGTGGCCGCGGCTACAACCCCCACGGTAACAACTTCAACCAGCAAATGGGTTATCCTCCCAACAACCAGTTCCGCAACGGCCCTGGCCAGGGTCGCGGCATGCCACCACCTTTCCAGCCTCAGGGTCGCGGCGCTCCTTACACACACTCTCCTCAGCCTGCTAGAAGCCCAGCTCTCGTTCCCTCCATGCCAAACACACCCAACATGCAGACTGCCAGTATGCAGCCCAACATGTCGATGCAGACACCTCCTCAGTATCATTATCCGCCTCCTATGGCGCAACAACATCAACAAGTACAGTACCCCCTTTCTCAAGTCGATACACACCCTTCAAAGAACAGCGTGAACTACAAGCCAAAACGTGGTGATCGGGAACAGTTGGTCCAGGTTACCCGCCGGCAAAGTTCTTCATGGGATCTACATGACGAGCTTAATCAGCGTCAACGTTTCAGTAAACGTTCAGATCGGCCATGGCAAGAACGCGATGTCGTCAACACGCGCGTACTGTCGTCCTCTGGCTGTCCCAGCAAACCTCCTCAAATTATTCCTTTTCATGATGCGCCGATTTCTCTTGATATCTCGCCAGAGACTGGCTGCTTTGAACACTTGCTAACTTTGAAAAACCAGAACTATGGCTACCCGCCTGCACCTCAGGTTGACGCCTATGGACGTCCGATGTCGATGCCTTACAACTACAACAACATGACCTACATGGCTCCTCCCCAGGCTAACTCCCCAGGCTATAACCAAAACTTCGTTGCTCCCTACCACCAGCAGAGCCACAGCATGTCCCGGACCCCTTCTCAGCCTGAGAGACCGCCTAGCGCCAACCAGCAAAGCACCCCTCTCATTGTCTCCTCCACTCCTCAACCTCATAGCTCTTCCTTGAAGCCCACGGCAAACAGCTTCGTCAAGGTGCCCAAGAAAAGCGCCGCCATCCAGATCAAGAACGCTGCTGGTGAGATCATTGACACATCAGCCTTTAAGGCACCCTCTTCCCCCGCCCCAAGCATCCAGCAGTCCAAGACACCTCCTGTGGTTGCTTCATCAGCCACACCACCTCCCAAGCCTACTACTCCTTCGCATGGCCGCACTGATAGCCATGCTGCCCCCAAGACTGCTAAGCAGATTCAGGATGAGCTGAAGGAGAAGATCAAGCAAGCTACTCAGGCACCCAAGGAGGACAAGCCCAAGGACGAGGACAAGCCCAAGCCTGTCGAGCAGTCCCAGAGCCAGACCGAAGATAAGCCTGTAGAGCAGCCTGAGGCCAAGTCCACCGAATTCAAGGATGAGCCCGCCCCTGTTACCAAGGTCGAGTCCGAAAACAAGCCTCAGCCTGAGCCCGAGGTCAAGCCTTCGGAGCCTTCTCCCAAGATCGAAGAGACTAAGAAGGAGGAGCCCAACAAGGAAGAGCCTAAGGAGGAGCCTGAGAAGCCTGCCGAACCTGCTAAGAACGACGATCCTGATGAGGATGAGATGGAGCGAATGATCCGTGAGATGGAAGAGGAAGATGCTCGACGTGAGAAGGCGGAGGAAGAGCATCGCAAGAAGCGCGAGGCTGAGAAGGCTGCTGCTAAGGCGCAGGCCGAGAAGGACGCGGGTAAGAACGCTGCTGAAGCGGACCGTAAGCTTCGGGAACAAGAGCGTGAGATGGAGCGCCTTGAGGAAGAGAGAGAGAAGCGACGTCAGCAAGCCGAAGCCTCGGGCGCCCCTGCCCTCTCGATCGCCGAGCTTCTCTCCAAAGCACGCAGCGGCGAGGAACCTGAATCTGCAAAGGTTGAATCGGTTACGGATAAGCTTGCCGGCATGAACATTGCCGGTGACAAGCCTGCTGAATCTTCTGGGCCCAAGCTCGACAAACGCACGACTAAGCCTGCTGCTCTTAACTTGACACCCCTTAGCACCAAGACCGTAGAGCCTGCTCAGCCCAGCGCCGCTCTCCAATCGCTCAAGTCAGCTCGTTTCCTAAAGGTCATCGAGCAAGACATTTACCCTGAGGGTATCAAGTCACCCAACCCTGCTCTCAATGCGGCAGTCCAAAAGAAGGGCAAGACTTTCAAGTATGATGCCAACTTTTTGTTGCAGTTTCAGAAGGTCTTTACTGAGCAGCCTTCTCTCGAATTTCACCAACAGGTCAAGTCCCTCATTGGCGATGAGCGTTCCAGGACCAATACTCCAGGTGGCTCTGGCCGAAACCCTTCCAACCGAGGTGCTGGTGGCATGACTGGTGGTTCTCCCTTTGGCCAAATGGGCAGCTTCCAACCTCCTGCTTCCCGCGGACCCGTCGGCCCCAACACTACCTCTGAAGAGCGCTTCAAGATTTCCAACTCTCGGGGCGGAATTTCTATGGGTCGTCCTGGCACTGGTTTCCCTACTGTGGGTGGCTCTGCAAGAGGCCAGGGCTCGTTTAACTCCCCGAGCCGCAACCAATCTGGCCGTGGCAACCGCAACTCCCGTCGTGGGCCAAATCCCGCTTCAGATGCTCAGGCTGCTAAGACCATGCCTCTGACTGCTGGCCAAGAGCTCAAGCCTATTGCCGTCACCTCAACTGGATGGAAGCCTAGGAGTGTCGGCAAGGGTGCCTCGGCCTCCGGTGATGTTCCCACCTCTGGTCTACTTGAACCCGAAATGGTTCAGCGAAAGGTCAAGGCTGCGCTCAACAAAATGACACCTGAGAAGTTTGACAAGATCGCAGACCAAATTTTGGACATTGCATCTCAATCCAAGCAGGAAACTGATGGTCGCACTCTCCGACAAGTTATTCAACTTACTTTCGAGAAGGCTACTGATGAGGCTCACTGGGCTTCCATGTATGCCAAGTTTTGCAAGCGCATGCTCGAGACCATGAGCCCCGAGGTTCGCGATGATCGCATCAAGGACAGGACTGGCCAGATTGTCAGTGGCGGTAACTTGTTCCGCAAGTATCTCCTCAACAGATGTCAGGAGGAGTTCGAGCGCGGATGGGCTGTCAACCTGCCCGAAAAGCCTGAGGAAGAGGAAGAGGGCAAGAAGACAGGCGAGGCTGCACTCCTCTCCGATGAGTACTATGCCGCCGCCGCTGCCAAGAGACGAGGTCTTGGTCTCGTGCAGTTTATCGGTGAGCTTTACAAACTCGGCATGCTTACCGAGCGCATCATGCATGAGTGCGTGCACAAGCTTGTTGACTATAAGGGAGTGCCCGACGAGGCCGAAATTGAGTCGCTTAGCAAGCTTCTCCGCACTATTGGTGCTAACCTCGATAGCACCGAGAAGGGTCGCCCAATGATGGATGCCTACTTCCAGCGCATCCAGACCATGATGGATCTTCCTGAACTTCCTAGCCGACTCAAGTTCATGCTTCTGGACGTTGTGGATCTTCGCCGAGCCAACTGGGTTTCCAAGGAAACCAACAAGGGACCCAAGACCCTCGACGAGGTTCGAGCTGAAGCCGAGGCAGCCCAGGCGGCCAAGGCTCAAGAGTCTGCGCGTAACAACCAGCGAGGTGGCGGCCGTCCTCCTGCTGGACGTGGTGATGCTCGCAATTTCTCTGGCGGCGGCTACGTACAACAGAACAGTAACCAGGTCGGCATGGACGATCTGCGTCGCCTGAAGGGTTCGGCAAACCGAACCTCAAGCGGCAACATCTCTCTGGGTCCTGCTTCCATGCTGTCTTCTCGTAGCAACAGCGGAAGACGCGGGCCTATGCCTGGCGGCTTCCTGGGTCCCCGTGAGGATTCTACCGCTTCTTCCCGAAGCGGCACGGCATCTACCCGAGAGAACACTTCTCACTCCAACGCATTCAGGTAAGATTACATCGCTCCTGTCCCTCTGCCTTTGAAAGCACTGTCAGCTAACATCATGTTTCCAGCCTCCTTGCCAACATGGATAACGATCACCCGGCTTCGCCCCCGTCTACTTCTGCCTCCCCTGCGATGTCGAAGGCTGTCGCTGCTGACAGTGATAAGAAAGAGAGCGAGTAAAAGTATTTTTCTTCCTTCGGTGTCTTGCATTTCGGCAGAATAGACTAGGCGGGGTTGTGTTTTCTTGCATTTACAGGCTTTTTTTCCATGAGACGTGTCACAAAAGTTGAGCACAGTTTTTATTTCCAATATTCATGATACCTTGCCCATAGACAGACGGACATGATGTCCCCCACCGACAGAGGTCACCCTTGTCTCGGATTGGGGGATGTCTTTTATCATCATGCTCATTACCACCTACCTCAGCCCCTTTCTGAGCATGCTCCGAGTGTGTTTCGGTTCTCTAATGTTGTGGAGGATTTCCGGTTTAAGGGCTCAAGGTGATCTCAACAATGTCACTTGCCAGCGTAATGCTGGATGTTATATCTTCATGAGTGGTTTATGAGAAATATGGTTAGGTATTGATGATAAGGAGCGTCACGATGATTACGTCGCAACCATCATATACATACAATTCGGAGACGGGGGGCGGAAGTGGTGTTCAGGGAATATGCGGTCGAATTTTATTCGGAATCAATGAAGCAGAACGAGACGAAAGGAGAATTATGGAATGGAAAGGATTTTTTTGGTATTCTGCCCTGTTTCAGCCTCGTTCGTTATACGCGGGTAGCCTCTGGCCGTGCTTACGTCGTTTTGCTGGTTTTTCCACGCTGACATTTAACGATAATGGCCGTGATAAGACAGGAAAGGGTTTTACAGAACAAGATCATGATTGACGATGACGATAGGGCTCTCTTCACTTCGCCCCCGGGCATATACATCTGTGTACCAAAAAGGAGGGCAAGGTCGCTAGCGGCTTTGTCACTTGGTGTGATGTATATGGGCGTCCAGCCTGGTCGAGCTTCGACGAAGCGGTCTTTATAATGCTTTTGCTGTATATTATCTACTTCCGGCAGAGTACTAGCCAGTAGTGGCAGGGAAAATCTACATAAATGTTCAAAACTGATGTTTGATTTGTGGCACTGACAAGTGAATATATTGTTACGGCATCTAGGACTCTTGTCTTGCTTAACATTGGTTTCATTTCCTGTTTATGCTACTAAATGAATTATGAAGAAATGCCATTGTTCTTTGTTCCTCCCAAGACGCCCAAAACGCCCAAAACGCCTTCGAGATCTGCCTCTCTGCTTATTCGGGTCCTTCTTCGTTCAACATAGAACGTGCTCGTCTTACACAAACCCCACTCACCCACGTAAGTATGATACGCTGGATACGCTGAAGACGCTGACCTATATGCCCATTCCAAATTCGCAGTACACTCATACATAGCCGTCCAAGCCTTGACATCTTCCTAGACCATCGGTTTGAAGCCGAGCTTGGTGAATAAAGTGTCCATGGCTACCCATTGCCGTCCACACTTGTCAAGATATCTGTCGACAACGCCCTTGACATTCCCGAAACGCACGCGATTATGTTCAGCTAGCGCAAGGATGTTCTCGCGGTCCTGTCTAGACATTTCGGCAGCTGTAGCTCTCGTCTTTGCCTTATCTACATCCCAAAGGCTGGCAAAATAGAGAAGCTGGGTATAGATAGCTTTTTCGGTAAACTCGTAGCGCATTCGACCAAGGCAATCTCGTGCAAGTCCCTTAGGTCCAAGACAACGAGAGCCATAGACGCTCATTTGACGTGTGCGATTACCGCACTGGCTATCATCGCAGACCAACCATCCCTCATAATATCGACTCGTCTGAAAGCGTATGGCGTGCTCCATCTGGGCCACAACAGAGAGTGTTGAAATTGAAGTACCACAAGAGCTGCAGATGACGCCTGATTGGGACACCTGACCAGGCGAGGTAGCAAGTCCTTCAAACGTGAACGATGTCTTGCACTTTCGACAACGTAGAGCTAAACGAGCACAATCACCGAAACGGACATCATCGGGGATCTGAGAGTCTAGGGGGTGTATCTCAAGGTCGTTACTCGAGCTGTTCTGCTGAGTTTGAAACGAGCTATAACGTTTGATGTCGAGACCAAGGTGCTCCGCTAGCTGTGCGGTCGATGTACCGACGATGTTTGCACAAAGACGTTCAACTGGTGGGAAGATCTGCTTGCCAATGTACCACTCCACGTCAGGAAGTAGAGTAGAGTCCGCCTTGAGATCACCGGGAGTATAGGCTCGTTTAGGAGCAGGCTCGGAGTTCTTGCTGTCGCCTGTAATCACGTACGCAATAACGTCACCCTTGCGGACTGTTTTGCCCTTGGTCATCTCACGAAGCGCGACCTGGACCTGAGGCATGGAGTTGGAGTCGGGATAGTCTTTGGGCGCTTTTCCAAGTTGTGTATGGATGATATATTTCTGGATAGGGATCGTCTGCTCGCGCATTTTGCCAGCGATATCGCTCAAGTACTCATGAATTCTGGCGATTGAGACTTCAGTATCGTCACCCGAAAGAATCTCGTTCAGAAGGTGTTGGGAGATCTCCTTGGAGAGGGCACAGTATTCTCGACGTTTCATATCGAGACCCTTAACTTCCATTTTCTCAATGAACTTTCCATCTTTCTCCACAAGATTGATAGCAGCATACTTCTTCTTGGCCTGGAGCAATATGCGCCGGAAGACGTTGTCAATATCAATCTCGAGAAGATTGTATTGCTTGTTGACCGCTTCCTTGAAAGTCTGACCGACTTTGAATGCATCTGCAACATTGTCCACGTTGGCGTTGATCATGACTGAATCAGTATCTCCATAGATGACTTGCAGAGAATTGCTTTCGGCAAGCTCCTTGGTACTGCGAAGAATCTCACGACCCTTAAAAGTCGTCAAGACAGCCAAAGGTCGAGCGTAAAAGCGTGATTTGGTATAACCCAGACATCCGTACATGGAGTTGGCAGTCAGCTTGAGGGCAAGCTGCTTGATATCCCACGTGGCCAACTCTTCAGGGGTGGCTTTCTTGTCCTTCATGAGATTCTTGACCTGCTTACGACGACTCACAAGAGTAGCAATGAGCATTGGAAGAATGCCCTGATCTTGCTGCGTGGGCACCTCAGGAACCTCATCGTCTTCGCCCTTCTGCAAGTATGGTTAGTCTGAGACTTTACTCGAACATGTTGGAAAATTTACCGTGGCTGGCCTATCGACTGTCGTAAAACAGATGTTGAACTCCTGAATGATGGACGGGTACAAAGAGTTAAAGTCCATGACGAGCACAAACTTGTCATAAAGACCTTTCTCGGGCTCGAAAACCAGACCACCCTTGTACTTGTCCTTCTTTTTCCCTTCAGCCCCGTCCTCTTCGCGTTGTGCTTCTTCAGCACGTTGGCGGCTGCGGAATGTCTGCTTATCAGGACAAATGTACTTTTTGCGGTAGAACTCATGGAGCAAAATATACTCGTTTCGCTCTGCACGAGTTCCTGTCAAGGTTCGGGCCCACGAGTTTCCTGCCAAGTTGGTGAGAACCTTGGTCAACGGTAACATCTGCACACCCAGTGCCAGGGCTGCGATGTAGTGTGTGTCCGCCTCCATGTGAGTGATGTAGTCTAAGAGACCTTGCTTCTCTTTGGCCCAGGTCTTGAGGGCAACCTCGTTATCGAATTCGCGGCGCCGGTTGTCCCCCGAAAGATACAGGCTGCACATCTCTGTCAAACTCCATGACTGACACTTGAGCATGACCGACTTTCCGGCATCGTTTGCAAGATCACACATGAGACGCCCTGAAAGAATCTGCCGTTCGGCAAAAACATTGCCACCTGCCTTTCCAATGGAAGACGGCCACTGCGTGCGACGAAGTCTTCCTAGCCTAGACCATCCAGGGATCTTCTTCTCGTGGATGCGGTTGAGAAGCACGCTGTAGTCTACACCCTCCAATTGATGCCCGAGAATCACATCAGGGTCTGCAACATCAACCTGAGCCAAGAAGAACGCCAGGATATCGGCTTCTTGCCTTTTCAAGACAATCAAACCACGATTTCTCTTCTTTGTAACATTATCAAAGCCCATGGGGAATGCCTGACCATATGGACGGATGACAGTGAAGGTTCGGCACGGTAACTTCTCCGCAGGTGTGGTATCACTAAGAGACACCTTCTCATAAATTCTTGCACTGATAGCCAAGATCTCTTGCTTGTTGTCCTTCTCGTTGAAAGCAGTCCGTAGTGACACGCTCATAAGAGTTAGAGGGGGTGCATCAAGGCTGTCGGATTCGCTCAAGACAGACACCATGTTGGGGTGATCAGCCAGAACTTCGAGCTTGCAGTGGGAAGCGTTCTTGAGTCTTTCAAAGTCAGCATCCTCTATTCTGAGCCAACATGGACCCATGATGTTCTTCCAGAGAACGAACTGCTCAAAAAGAGCGGTATTGCTACCAAAGATGTGAGAATATGTCTCGCCAAGTTTGCTTGGGTCGACTTCAGGCTCTGGATTAATTGTCAGCTAGTTCAAGTCAGATTCTAATATGGAAAGTTTGAACTTACTGGTATAGGGGTATAAAAGCTTCATATACTGAGCTTCTTTTGGAACATCACGAAGCTCGAAAGCATATTTTCTTGTACAAGCCTTAATCTTGTACATGCCGACGTTCATTTTGGTCATCAAAGTATCGATCTCATCGTAGACGTGCATCATTTCAACCTCTTCACCGGTCTCCTCGCCATCTTGTAGGTGATGCTCACGGGGCAGGAAATAGAGTTTTCTCAAGATGTTATCAACCTTGACAAAGCAGCTCACATACGACTTTGTCTTCTTGTTGAGTACCTTGCCAAACAAACAGAGATTGCCGTTGACCTCAGTGTAGTCGGTCCAGAAAAAGTTCAGGCTGCCGTCTTCCTCAATGGCATCCTTATAATCAATCTTGCCAATGGTCTTTGCTTCTGCAGGCGAGCTTGAAACAACATTCAGTCTCTCTGTAAGAGCATTCCACGAAGTAGAATCGACTGGAGCACCAGCGGCTTTGATAGGAGAGGAACTGGCAGGTGTAGGATAAGACTCTGCTTTTAAAATCTTCTTGATTGGTCTCGAACTTGCCAAGTTGACACTGGTTGTAGCGATCGCACCGGCATGAGCAACTTCAATCATGTCCTCGTCGTCATCCTCATTTGGCTCTTGTTTCACTTGGGCCTTTCTTTGTGCCACTTTTGCTGCAGGGGAAGAGGGCGCTGGGTCGCTCATAGGGATGTCTGCGGTTTCCAAGAGATCGTCGTCGTCATCATCAGCAGCTGGCGCGGGCGGGGACGGCCTTCGGGTATCGAGGGTTTTCTTTTTCTTGGGAATGGGTTCGGGAGCAGGCGAAAGAGCCCTTGCCTTGCGACGACCACCGGATCTCTCAAGTCTGGAGATATGGGGAGAAGGCGCTGGAATGTTACTATCGACCTCACCGAGTAGATCCGAAAGAAAGTCGTCGTCTGCTTTGGTCTTGACAGCCTACTACCACGATTAGCACACCGCTTGATCGTCTCAGGATTGGAACAATGCACCTTTGGCTTTGACTGCTTCTTACTGGCGTCTTTGAAGAATTCGCTAATGTCTCTGTCGTTGGCATCTCGTTTGGCTTGTTCTTCCTGGCGGTTCTTCTTGGCTACATTACAAGTAAGTATGCGAAGAGATTTGTGTGATACATTGAGCGCGGGGACTGACCAGTCTTGCTGGGTCGGCCACGAACAGCGGCCTCTTCTTCACTTTGAGAATCATAGGCTTGTGCTTGATCCCAATCTTCACGACCGTCATCTGCGTAACCTTGACCATTATCGTCGACAACAAAGTCATCCTGGTTTAATCGTTCTCTGACCACCTCCTTGTATCCATCTTCATCGACTTCGTCGTATAAATTGTCGACGTCAGCGACTTTGTAAGTATCGAAGGCTTTCTTGCCAGACTCGCGAAGGGCCTTGAGCTCAGCAAGCCGAGCCCTGTGAGACATGACGAGAGTGGTGATTAGGCCGATAGCATATCAGAGAAAGGATTGAAGGGGAGTCGAGGGTTAAAATCGCTGGCTTGTTTGGATATGCTGCTCTTGAACGGGGTATCACTAGTAGTGTTTGTAGATGTCAATATCGAGATGGGAAAATGGTGGAGGGGACTGTACTTGGTCCCCCGGTAACCAGTGTTGCTCATTTAGAAAAGTGGTCAGGGGAGACGCGTAGATGGCGCGTTCTCTTTCGTGTTTCCCTATGTCAACGGTGGAGCCATGCGTAAAGTGCCTCGTCGCGAAAGCAACCAATGAATGTTGCAAGTTAGGCACTTAGGATAGTCAAAGTACCCCGCGCTATGGGTAGGTAGGTACCTTACAGTGCATGAAGCCCTCTTGCATAAAACACCTAAACTTGAGAGCCGACACAGAAGAGGTCAAGACGCGACTCTTCAATTTACGCGACATAGTCAATGTTAATGTAATGCCTGTGACTATCTTTCTCGATTCTGCTTGTCCACCCACGCCCGTCTCCTTATTCGTCATCTCATGCACTAAATGCAAGTAACAGTAAGTGCTTGGATAGCATATCCTACCTCGCTGATACTCCAAACCCCTGCCTCTATTCGTTATCCTTTTGTACCTAGGTAGGTACCTTTGGTAGTATATGAGTAGTATGTAAGAGTACCTACTAATATAAAGCCTTTCACTGAGGGGCCTGCCTGTGTTGGATACCTAGCATATAGGTTACCTTAGTAGGTAGTTTAGTAGACAGAACCACTCCTGTTCACCCACCACATTATACCTGCGAAAGGGAAAGTGCTGCCTATCGTGGCACTCGGCGGGAAGCATTTAAGACAATGCGAGATACCCAGTCAAAGGCTCCTTCTTCTGCTAGCAGCACCTAACATGGATTTGACTTTGGCCCTCCATCCTATAACATTTACACATTTGCTTAACTCGTACCAACCATCAAATTGACGACAATCATCGTGTCTTTCTCCTCCCTCTATCCATAGCCACTGTCACAGCCATACTTACATCATGCTCAACAACATATTCAATACCTGGCGGCTGAAACTCAGGAAAAGCTTCAACACTCTGCCTGCACCCCCTGGGCCCGAGCCTGAGTCCCTTAGTTCTGAGTCTCAGGCCAAACCTAGCAGCTAGAGGCTGCCACTCAATCGCCGCAGGGCTCGTGTCGACAGATCTGACGAGTTCTCTAACATTGGCATCGGTAGAGGCGATGGCAAATCTTCTAACACTAGATGCGAGAGGTCGCCCTCACAGAATTCATCATCATCCCATATCGCACGATGGCTGAAGCCGAAACGGCGAAAGACTACCTCAACTTCTACAGGCTTGAAATGTTTAGCTGCCTCTAGCATCGTGGGGGTTCCAAACCTCCTCGAAGTAGGTCGGTTGACCCATTACCCCCTCCTTATTGTTTTATTGGTCTCTTACTATGTTCCAGATGCAGACTGTCCCCATCCTCATGGTAATCTTAGTGATGCATATCATCATGCTAAAGAGAGGTGGACTCGCCAGGGAAGCTCCTCATCGAGTGACTATACGTCGTTGATGCGCGAGTCTCATAATATTGGCGCTGAGTCTTCTCGGCCCATCGCAGAGGACTCAAAACCAAAACTGTCTGTGCCTATAATCGAGAAAGATCCGCCGCAACTTGATCCTCTTCCTGACCTGTCTAGCTGCAACCTTGAAAGATCGTCGACCTTACGAGCTTGTATAGAGAAGGCATCTGATGACTTCAATGCCGACAACAAGCCTTTGCGTCCTTTATCTACGACCGACCTGTGTCAACGTGTGACTTCTAGGCCAAAAACACTGACACGTCCATATACTTCTCGACCCAGACCTTTGCCTGTCACTGCACTTAAATCACTTGAACGAAGAAAAAGGATAAGAAGCAGGCCAAATCCCTCTTACGGTACAATTACTCGTTTCATGAATAATGAGCCGCTTCGTTGCGGGTGCAAGCCGATGCAATGTTGTCATCCTATGTCGAGAAATGACCCTTTTTATGGCCGGGATCGTCATGAGTCTACTTCTGCTTCTAAAAAGCCATCGGACACTCAAGAAAACGCCGAGCAAACCACAGCAGAGGAGCCACAGTCACGTTCTACTTCCATCATAACCATTCAGTTACCACCAAGTGTGCTTGAACAGCCAGCTCAGACTGAAGAAAGCTGCCATACCTTGGATACCCCAGTCCAGTACTCAGCCGACCACTCAGCAACTCTGAAGCCGGCACTCTCGCATTGGCAGTAGTTTGATACATCTTAGTCGCGTTGCGAATATTTAATGAGTTGCAGTGTCAGGGAATTAGTCGAGTGGCGTCGCAAAGTTATTTGAGGCTGGACAACTGTATTGCTGAATTGTCGAGGAGGTTGATAATTGGTGTTGATTATGGAGGTGAGGAGGACCATTAACGCACAGCAGAAACTACAGTATTCGCCCCAAGTCTAGACTAGAACAGCTAGAAAATTGAACAGGCATCAATAAGAATGTAGATCTTGAACCATTGGGTCAGAGGCGTAGAATCCATGAGAGTAACTCACATGATGTGAAATAAGTAGATGGGTATTCTATATACAAGGAGTTGCCATCCATCGCCACAGAAACGCCACTTTATGCACCGGATCCTCCCAATATCATTTACATGTAAATATCGTACATACATCATTTTTGTTTTACACTGGCGGTATATCCTTAAAAGCGTACAATCGGCCAAACAACCACTCGGACCATCATACTCTCAGGAATATCTCCTACCGTAATTCCGAGTGTCACGCCTGGGAGTCTGTTCAGTATTGATAGCTTTCCAAGGTATGTCAGCCCGGTATCTAGGAATGTCGGACTCGTCGTATTCAGGACGACGCCTATCGGCCCGGTAATCGTCGTTGCGACTATAGTTATCGCGCCTGTCGTTGTTCCGCCTGTCATTGTTGCGCCAATTGTCACTGCTCCTGGGCTTGCTAACATGTGGGCGATCGTCTCCACGCCCTCGCGCCCGTCCATCGAACCGGGATTCAAAGCCTTCCCTGCGCCTCGGGGGTCTTCCCGCCTGCGTGGTATCCCAAAAGGATCCCATCCCTTCGTTATATTCAGACATCTCTTCTCCGGCCCTGCCACGACCTTCTGTCTTACGTAGGTTAGGCTCTGCCTCCTCACGCTTGGCGAAGAAGGCCTGAATCTCGCGGTTGATACGACCGCCAACTGGACGAATCCTTTCAAGGTCTTTCTCAGGGAGCATTTCTTGCTGGAGAACCTTGTTGAAAGATCCATACATAATACGCGCGAGGGCAATGGCCTCACGTTGCTCGTTATATAATGTCGCCTTTTCACCCCCAGTCTTGGTTTTGGCCGTGACATTCTTGAAGAGATGATCGTGTAATCTGCGATAGGGAACCCACAAACGATCAAGCGCGTTGGTGATCTGAATGCCGTAGTCGCGCTTGGCGCCAGCTACATCACCATCGTTTGCACGAGTGCGTAAGTGGAAGTGATGGTTTTGAGCAACATTGAGGTAGATCCGCATGGTAAGAGGGTCAGGAATATCAAGCCGCTCCACCATGCTGTCGAGGGCGCGGTTAGCATGCTTGAGTACGTTCTGGTTGATATTGTCGCGATCACAAGTTTCCATGGCTATGCGATAGATTCGTGGATTGATGATCTCTGTGGGAACAATGCTGAGGATCTCAGTAGCATGGGCACTTGCCTTAGCTAACTTGAGCAGACCGAAGAGTCGCAACCAGCAGTCCATATCAGGCTCGAGATCGTACTCGCGGACAAGAAAATTCCAGTACTTGATACCAAGACTGCTTGTTCTTGTCTGATGCACAACATGCAGCAACAAAGATAGAGTGTTATTGCCAGGAGTGACATAGAGACCATGGCCGTCTTTTTTAACCACTTCACCCGTGCGAGGGTTCCTCTTACGAGCGTCCGCGGCTGAGACTTCTTGAACTTTAGCCAAATTGGGTATGTTCATGGTCTGTTCCACAAGATCGAGGACTTCCTTCTTTTCGTCTTTACTCGGAGACATGAGCAACATGCGGCCCATTGAGCAGACAAGCTCCTCATCGATTATTAGACGCCCCTTCCGCCATTTGCTGATGACCTCTTCCCAAATAGCTTTCCCACGCTTGATAGTGTTGTTGTGATTAAAATCTTTCTGTTCCTGGGACAGGTCCTTGACGTCGCCAGTGGTATTCCACCGAAGGGCATTGAGAACGGTTGTATAGGTGTAGCTAGTAGGAGCGCGCGTAGAGTCGTTGATGGTGTCGAGAATAGAGAACATGGAATCCAGATCGTTTGCTCGGTTACACACGTTGAGCACGGCATTTAGATGTGTGATATTTGGCTCAAGGCGAGAGTCCTTCAGAAGACTGTTGTAATGCTTGATGGCCTCCGCGACAGCAGTTTTGGGGTGTTGCGTCTTGGTGAGACCACGGAACAATATAGTATAAGTTGAAGCATTAGGAAATTGCGCACGCTTTTTCATCTAGCATGGGATTAGCATCTCGATTGAGTTCAAATCACAACCTCGTACTTACTTCGTTGAACATCTTGATTGCTCGGGTTGATTGACGAGTCTCCAGTAGATGGTTTAACAAAAGATTCCACGGCACCACCAACTGCATGTCCTTACTGCCCTTCTGCACAAGGAGATAGGCCTCTTCGAATTTGCCTTTTTCTAACGCTGCCTTGACATACTCCGAAACTTTCCAGGGATCATTACTCAGGTATTGTAATTCCTTTTTGACTGCTCGTTCCATCTTAAAAGCTTCCTTCTTTACTGCAACAGACTGATCAGCAGGTTCAGGTTCAGTATCGAGACTTTGCGGGACATCTCTATTTGTAGAAGGATTCGATGCAGGAGCTTCAGAAGTTGAGGTCTCGGATGCCATCGATGCAGCTGAAGTCGTCGTCGTATCTGTGGTCGGCGTAGTGATGCTCGTAAAGGTGAGCACTAGATGGGTTTGCTGGAATGAACGAGCCTGGAACATAAAGACAGGCCTGGTAGACAATCTCTGCCGTGGCACGAGCTGTAACACTCTCCGTAGGCATGCGCCGCCATATAATAGCTTGCCGGCCATCGTGAAAGTGAATGAGTAGCACCCAAATCTAAGAAAAGCTGCTGATAAAAGACGATAGCAAAGTTCCAAAACCTCTGAACATTCAACGTCTAAAAATGTTCTTATCTTATCAATGGAGGGGCCGCCCAAAGGCGTTTAAATTTGCCGCGTCTCAGCGTGGGTTCTTGCTTTGCCTAGAGCCACACCCTTCCCTCCCCTGCATTCCGCTAAAGAAGTCTCAACTTCAATTGGAGACGCGCTTCGCGGTCGCAGTCCAGTCAACGTTTCTTTTCATTAACTAGGCCTCCCAGCAAAACAAGAGAACCTTATTCTACCCACGAAACATCATTCTTTGTCATTTTAGCTTCCCATTGTGCACTTCTCAGTTTCATTTATCACAATACTGTTCCTACGCTTGAGCAGCATTTTCAATCATGGCCAAGGTCGCTACAGATTTTGAAAAGATTATTCAAGAGGGTAAGTAACATCTATCTCGACTCTTCTCCGTCTGGACCTCCCTAACGCTCTCTTCTGTTCAGGGCGCGAGCGCAAGAAGAACGAAGCTCTTGCCGATCGCATCTTTTCCAGAAACCGTCGCCAGAGCGCTCCCTCCAAGCTCAAGGCCGCTCCCGGCCCTTCCCTCGCAAGCCGCGTCGGCGTCAAGAAGGTAGATACACCAAGAGACCCGAAGAAAAAGAATCGTTAAAGCCAACACATGCAGCAACGCAACTCCAATGTCGGCCCTCGATCGAACTTGCAGGCACCTGGCAATGTCAACGGCGAATGGACTCATGATTTACACCACTCCATCTCAGGCGACCTGAGCGCTCGCATTTCAAACCCCCATGCTGGTATGAAGAGAGTCAACAACCGTCGCGCCGCCCATCTTTCCGCTGCCGTTGATCGTATAGACACCTCGGGCGACGTACCGCAACAAGTTAATATTGTTAAGCCCAAGGGGAAACATTCCGGTAACAATACCATGGGGATGAGTATCCGAGGTCTTGCAGGGCCATTTACTATCATGGCACAGAATTTCGCCCCTGGCACCACAACCGCTGATATTGAAAGCGCCATGATGCCCATTGGCGGTGAGATTCTAAGCTGTCTCATTGTCAAGAAGAACCCTATCCTCATTTTCGAGATGGCGTTCGCCTCGCGTGAGGGTGGCGAGCGGGTCATTGAAACCTTTAACGGCAAGACTGTCAGTGTAGCAATACCAACTAGCATCCCACAACCGCTGCTAACAATGCTTGCAGGCCGACGGCAGAATTATCAAAGTCTACCCCAAACTCGGAGCCCCGTCAAACACCTCTCCTTCCAACAATGCCCCCAGTGCTGCTCCCAACAACGCCCCGAGTGGTCCCCGAAGTACTCGCATGAACAGGTACAACAACAACAACAACAACAACAATGTTGTCGATGGCTTTATGGGCTTCCCTGATTTAATGGACACTTCCACTACAAATGGCTCCTCGAGGAGCAACCAGCTATATAGCGATAAGCTTGTTGGTGGCAACCGAAGAGGCAGGGGTAGTCAAAGAGGTCGCGGTGGACGATAATCCATCATCAGTCCCTCACTTTTCCTTGTTTCTCCTTTCTTTTCGCTGCTCTTTTTGTCTTCGAGAAAGGACATGCATACTTAATTATCATTCGAAGGGCGCTTTTAAAGAACGGGCTGTGAGGTATTCACAGCATTAGAAAAATATTGGGTACTTCTTAGGAAGTAGCGAGAAAGGTATCATAAGTATGATGAATTTTGGGTTGGGAGTTCGGGAGTCAAGCTTTCCTTGCCTGCCACGTACCGTAAGGGGGGAGGGGGTTACAATTGATGGGTTGGGATCAATACCAATAACGAGCATTTCGCAAAACTTTACTCTCACGCGTTGGCTACGAAGTGCATCCACACTCTAGAATTAACCAAGTAGTGAGTTATCTGCGCAAAGGCCTTAGAGGTAATTCATGAAATTTTATGCCCCGATCCATCCTCCCACATTGATCCCCTGTGAAACCCCGAAATTAAAATGACACCAATACAACTACACGTTGAGAATCGCAACCCAAGAGCATCACCCCATGATATGCCAAGTGCGGTTCATCCTCATACAACAAAACTCGCGACCGAAATTACAGTATCTGAAGGCAGACAACACATACTCAAGCAGGCGTCGTGTTCTGCTTGGGCATGTTTGTTCTGCACTGCGTTGAATTCCTGGCCAACTGTTCCATTCCACCTAGTATCATACCGACAAGAGCAACAGAAAGAAAAATCAAACGACCGCCCATGAGCAAACCCGGTGATCCATCAGCCGATTCTTAGGAGTGCCTCTGTTATATGCGACCAGAGAAATCGTGATAAAACGACTCCATTGTTTTCGTCATGAGTCTGTGATAACAAGATCCAATTTGTCCTACCGAACACCGAAGGTCCTGTAGTCAGGTTTGCGGAACCTGCAGCCTCGAGGCCATCAAGTGCGACCTCAATGCTAAATTTAAATGAATTGGGCTATGAACGAGCTCCGCATCCTGGAGCTGTTCCCGCTGGGTAGAACGGGACCGCTTTGAGGAGGCCAGCAATTCGCTTGACGTAAACCGAGGTAACATTTGGCCTTCAGAGAGAAACGCCCTCCTAGTATATTAGAACCAATACCTAGCTCTGCTTCGTTACCAACTATGAGTATCGGCTATTGCACTGGTGTTATAGACGGA
Organism: Fusarium graminum; assembly: GCA_013266165.1. Taxonomy (NCBI): domain Eukaryota; kingdom Fungi; phylum Ascomycota; class Sordariomycetes; order Hypocreales; family Nectriaceae; genus Fusarium; species Fusarium graminum. Next base: position 38,423 of record JAAGWP010000115.1, read on the forward strand.
CGACGGCAGCGGGTCTTCGATTATGGAGTGAAGGTATTCGTATCATAGGTTGGCACGGACATCTGGTCCCTTGTTAGGCTAAGCCACTTCAATGCCAGGTGTTCTGATTTCCCATAAAACCTTCTTCCAGAGTACGCTCCTCCAAGTTGCGGATGAAATCTCTGTTGCCCCGGCCACCTTGCTGCACACGGCTCCCTCTTCGGCCTGCTGCTGTCCGATTATCAATGCTCCCGGATGCCATGCTCTCTCCGGTTGGTGGGTAGTACGCCGGACTAGGCTGTAGACGGATAGGCTGACTGGGGTCTAGATGACTAGCTACTCGTTGGATGGCAGCAGGAATGCCGCTCTGTTGTTGCTCCATCGTCGATGCACGTTGGCGTACTGGCCTCATGCCTCCCTGTTGATGCTGGTACACATTGGGTTGGGAGATTTGCGCATATTGTCCTTGGGGCACTTGTTGAGGCGGCTGGGACATAACCATTTGTCCATATTGCCCATGCTGTTGGCCGTATGCGGCAGGCATGTTGGTGTGGCTACCTCCTGGAGAATACATGGTGTTGTTGCCGTACATCTGCGGTTGCGCAGGCCCTTGCTGTGCGTACTGATTGGCATTCGCAGGATAGGGATTGGGGGCAGCGGCGGCTGCCTGTTGTTGTGCTGCCTGCGCCCGTTGCTTACTGAGAGCCTCGGCCTGTTGTTGCTGCTGGGTGCCAGGCGCCGGTGATCTATTCAGCGAGCTAGACTTTAGGTTCATTGGCGGTATGAAGGGACCGGTAAACTTCTGCTGGGTGATGAACGGATGAAGTTTGGCTTGTTGCGGAGACCATCTCTCTAGAGGGTTGATTGTAAGAAGACCGCGGACAAAATCAATGAAGGCGATGCGATTGTTCATTTCTACTTGAATTAGCATTTTCCAACCCAAACGTTCTCATGATGTTGAGCCTTACCTCGGTCAATCTCGCTCTGCTTCATATTTTTCCGAGGCATGGGATATGATTTGATAATCTCAGGAAGGGTGTTGGCCTGGAAGTACTTCTTACTAGGCTGTTCCTTGGTGCCGCGTTCTCGAGCATATTGCTCCATTGGCTTCAGTTGGTATGTCCGCCGTCCAAACTCGTCTTGTCGCTTCTCAAAAAAGTCGCCCGCCTGCTTGCCCATCTCTATCATCCAGTTGGGAGGGTTGCCCAACATTTCAACAATTCGTGAGACCTGGTTATACTCAGAGGATCCTGGAAACAGAGGAAGTCCTAAGAAGAGCTCTACCACGATACAGCCTAAGGACCACATGTCGATAGCGGACGAGTAAGGGAGACCAAGGAGGACTTCTGGCGAACGGTAAAATCGTGACTGGATATAAGTATAGACAGTTTGTCGCTCGTCGCAAGCCGATCCGAAATCAATAATCTTGATGATTGGACTCTCAAGGTTTTTCAAAAGGATGTTCTCAGGCTTCAAATCGCAATGAATGAGGCGGGCTTTATTAAGCAGTGCGAGGCCATTGAGCAGCTGCTGGGCAAAGACGCGAACCAGCGTGGTGCTAAGTCCCCGGAACTGGTTCTGCTTGATAAGCTCATAAAGGTTGACACTAAGTAGCTCAAAAACCAGGCAAAGATGCTGACGGTGGATGAAAGTATCCTTGAGGCGCAACAGATGGTGGTCGTCGTTCTTGTCGAGCTTCGTGTTGAGCTAATGGTTGTTAGTATATATAAATGCGGGCATGGTAGATATAATCGCATACCAAGTCGAGGACTGAAACCTCCATCATACTCTGGTTGAAATAAGCAGTACGGTTCTTGATGACCTTGACAGCAACTACCTCTTGTGTCTTGAGGTTCTGACATTTCACGACCTGACCGAAGGTACCTTGACCTAAAACATCTAGAATAAGGTACCGGTTCCTATGTATAGGTCAGATATAAGAGTTTACAGTTGAGGTTGATAAGGCGTACTTATGGCCAGCTTCCTCGGAACCAAGGATGTCATTCACGTAAAGAATGTAGTCGCTGTCTTCATTATCGTATCCATCGTTCTTGGTGCCCTTACTAGGCTTTGTAAGAACTCTGCGAGGGTTGCGCGACGACTCATATTTGAAGCTTGGGTTACAGATGCGATAAGTAGCAGGCAATTGGACAGTGAGAGCTTGGAGAGGCTGTGTGAGTTGTAAGCAGTGAGGCACACGTTGGGTCAAGATAACTGGGAATGCCTACGCTGATAAAACCCCCCTCCGGATTGGCGCGCCGAAATGCGGGCTGGGAATTGACCTTGGGTTGCAGCTCTGCAGTAGACGTCAACTGCTTGAATTCCGGAACTGGACCTCTGATAACCTGTTGGGGGACGGGTCTACGAGGAGACTTGGGGTCAAGGTTAAAGGCAGCATCCAAGTTGCCAACGGTTGTAGACGGATAGTTTTCCGGATGACCAGCGGATGCGTAAGGATTGATCGGGGGTAGGTGTTGGCCTGGCTGATGTTGACGGGCACCTGGGAAATAAGGAGATTGAGAATAATCGGGTTGTCGTGAGGGCGACTGACGCTGCGAAGTTGGGCTGGTAAATTGGCTGTTGGAAGCCGACTTGGGCGCGTAGGGTGAGGTGGGGGACATGGTCTCCATCGGCGAGTACCGTTGAGCGGCAGCAGAAGACTCTTGGGGGGAGTGTAGATTAACGGAGCGGCTGCCCGACATATGAGATTGATGATGTGGTCTCATGGGGTATTTTATACCAGCATGAGCATCGTGAGCATCGTGCATAGCGACGTCGCCGTTACCGTCGCGCGTTTGCGAAGCTGAGATCGGAGAGGTGGCCGAGTTGGGGTTACCAACAGGAGCAGAAGCAGGCGGAGCAGCAGAAGAAGAAGAATGGACAGGAGCACCACCGTGGAATTGATCGTATTTGTATCCGCCCGGAGGCGGGGGTTGGTTGGTGTAGTCTCGAGGGGCCTGAGTATTACCGTTATGTCGTCTCGAAGAACCCGGCGAGTCTGCGGCGGGATACTGCTGCCACTGAGGGTCCATGGCGCCGACTGCTGCGGAAGCTGTACAGAGCAGCTTATAGCGACAGCGTCAGGATGGTCGCCGTGGAAAGGTCGAGGCGGCTGGTGGTAGGCGGCAAGCTCGATGTTATTGTTGTGATGGTGGTCGTCGTCGTCGCCGAGGGCGGGGATGTGTAATGCGTGGTTATCCGGCGTAGACCAAGACGATGATGTCGACGGTCGATTATGTCCTGGCGACGGGGGGGAGAAGGTTATGATGGATGAGGAGTAAGAAAAATGAGAGTAAGGGGAGAAAAGAGTTCTGGTCTGGTCTGGCTTGTGTAGTGTAGCGTCGAGTAGCTAAGTTAGCAGCTAGCTACAGTCCAATACAGAGAGCGTAATAAATGGATGGTTGGTTGGCTGGCTGCTGGTTGGGCCGGGTGCTGTGTAGTCGCTAAGTTGGAGATGGATGGATGGACAGTAACTTGGTTCGATGCTGTAGCAATATGCGGGCTAACCCAGGGCGTCCAAGCAAGATAGCGAACGGTCTAGTAAGACAGTACTGTATCCGTAAGAAAGAGACGAAGAAGCAATATGCGCACCAAAACTCTCACAAATGGTGAATACCTTACGGCAAGGTACCGTCCCGCAAAGAGAGAGGTGAGGGGGTGGGAGAAGGATTGGGCAGTCAGTGGAGGCCCAAACCAAGGCCTGGGGGTGGGTATCGACAGGCCAGAACCGTGAGATGGGAGTGAGTGTGGGAGTGGGAGTGAGACTGTAATTGGCGAGTCGCGGAGAGGATAAGAGTGCAATATTGACCAGATCAGGATATGTTAGACTCTAGTCGGGAAAAGACTGATGTAGGAATCCATTATAACACTGGGAATTGGTGATGGGGGGAGGTTGATACTCTGAGAGAAGTATGTAGTAGAGGAAGGTAGGTATTAGTCGAAGCAAAGCAATCCGTTTAGGCAGTACATGAGATTGACCTCATGGGTAACAGTGAAATTAGCTTGAGTAGGTACAGTATAATGAGATAAGTAGCTTGGCTAATCATTAATCAACACTTGATGCATGTGGCTTTATCAAACATTGCAGCTGTCAACATGTGTCTCTACTGCAGATAATCGCGGCCCCAGCTATTCCGTACTCCGTGATAATATTGATGTTGTTTTCGGCCATGGGTGCCGACAATACGAGCTGCGTTCAAACATCGAGCTCCTACCTCCTGAACGCATATTCATTGTATGTACATAGAAATTGCAGGGTATTTCATTAACATGAGCGCTTTCACAGCTCGTACGTAGTAGATATTGCTGGATAGTCGATAATAAACAATTACACAGAATCTGACAACTACGTCAACTTACCTTGTTAACTACCTACCTGTGACTTTTACCCGAGTTTCTCAACTCGGCTCGGTCTAGCCAAAAGCCAAAAACCAAAACGCGCCTGGGGAAATGTGCAAGATTTGCGGCATGTTTCCACAAGCGTGCCAGGCCTGCCTTGCCCTCCATGGATCCATGTCTCCACTGCTACATGGAAAGGGATACGCCGCAGTCCAGTGGGTAGCGATGATCCCCCTCCATCGGTCGTCAAATCAACTTCAATCTTGCTCCGTACAGCACCCAACAATGCGTATCTTTTGTTACTTTGTCACTCTATTTTGTCTGACCTTTTTTCCGCTTAAGAATTCGATGGGAAGAGCACGTGGCAAATCTTTTTTGTCATTTCGACATAGATGATATGAAACATCCATGCTTTGACCAGTCAGTCATTATCCGCCTTGTTGTCAGTGGGTTTACGGGTCGCGGGCATTATACCCTTCAGGCAAATGTCGGCCGTACGTCTGGCAATACCTAGGTACGGAGTAAGAATAACCTCGTTCCTCAAGTAGCAGATATAATACTCTTAAGTAAATATACTAGGATGAGTAATGCAATAAGAATACCTAAAACCTGGCCTAGAACTGATTCTAAACGACACAGATCTAATGGAATAATTATACCCGCAACTTGTAATGCTGTAGGCACTAGCTTTGGCTCTTTCTGACACATGTCGTAACAAAACCTCCTTTGCCCCAGAAATTGACATCCATTACAAAACCAATTCTCCAGTCAGCTTATAACAGGACTTGACGCCCCTAACACACGCGAATTGTCATTGAAGTGTTACACAATTTGCCTGCGCTGATATCATCAGTTTGGGTCGTTCCCAGCCACCTAATGCCAAATCCAATTATATTCACAATCCACAACCCATGATGATGATAAAATCCAGCCAAATAATCCACCTTGTCGAAACATGACGTCCTTTTCAGGGTCTTACGGAACTACGATGGAGGAAAAATCAAGTTTCACATTCCACACGACCTCCGGCCCTTTCCACTGTGGGTAATGGATCTGGCAGTAAAATTCTACATGACTTTCCTCCGTCCAGTCTATCTTGCTGGGGTTTCATAAGCTTGCCATTCAGCTAAACAACCGTACGTGGCTCTTCATCCGCCGATGGTATTGGCATTTATAGGTCTTTACTGGGGTCCACTGGTGCCAGATATTCGACACGTAGTGCTGTTGCTATGCCAATCACCCATGCCGAAACTTCTCCCTGGTCTGGGTAGCAACAATTCTTGGTAGAATAGGTTGAATTGTAAGGTTGTCTGTCACATTACGCCACCAGCTGATTGTAGTAACACCAAGGTTCGTGCAACACAGCGTAACAAAATGCATTGCATTTCGTTATGTTTTTGTCCATCAACTGCCGCTATCTCATTATCAAATCTCCGCAAAAATACCCCCATGTCCTTTGAGCAACCTTCGTCGTAGTTCAAGCTTCCGTTCCCTCGAACCTCTCGGTTTTCTCACCTTTTGTCATCAGTCTTACAGTGTCATCAAATCGTCGTTCCATCATATCGTGAGCAAGAGTTATTAATGAAAAAGAGAAAGAGAAAAGAGTCCCGTTAAAAAAAAAGAAAAAAGTCACCGCTAAATACATAGATAAGAATCCATGGGACAGGATAGGACTGCCAACCTCCTCGCCAGCCAATGATGTATCATATGCTTCATGACACATAATGATAGACGAAACGAAACGCTCGTGACTTCATCAGAGAAGGAAAACTGAAATGCCAGACTAATCCCGAACCTGGTGCAACAGAGCCAAGGTGAAACGTGGGTGGTATCCTGAAATTAGCGCTCGTACAGAGAGAGAGAGAGAGATAGACATTGAGAGAGATTGAGAAACAAATGCCAGTCCCTGACTTTTATCGACGAAACATGAAGTGAAGAGAGAGATGCGTACACGGAGTGTAAGCAAAAGAGGGGGAGTGCCCTTTTCCCCAGAACGCAGAAAAGGGGTATCACAGGCCTGTACTGCAATGATGCTTGGAGATACTGAGAAAAGAGTAACGGAAGCAACAAAAGCAAGCGCAAGAGAAGAATCCACAAAATCGGGAGAAAGAAGAAAAAGGAATTATGAAAAGCGGACAAAGAAGAAATCTGGCCCCGAACTTGATCATCAAGAGATAAAAGCCTCAGGCTCTTGGCCACTATCTTGTCCAGCTTCCGTCCAGCTCTTTGACCTGCCTTATTCTGGTTTGGTTGCTGCCCCCTAGGCCTGATAACCGCCAAATCCATTGTTGAAGTTCTGTCCAGGGCGATGCTGTGCCCATTCGGCGTTCGGAGGCTGCTGGCCTCTTCCATAACCACCAGCGCTCTGAGGAGCAGCGTATCCCATCGGTGATCCAGCATAGCCTGCAGGTGATCCTGTTTGCGGGCCACCGTAGTTACCTGGCTGTCCACCATACTGGGCTACATCGTCATTGTTAGCTGCTGTTCGAATCAACTCTTGCCCATGTCGGACTCACCGCCGTATTGTGGATAGTAGGTAGGTGTGCCTGGGAACCCAGGGGCTTGGGCACTCTGTGGGCTATAAGGCTGAACAGAGTCGAAGCCTCCCTGACCCGTAGGCGTCTTGTCCTTACCCCACTGCAAGCAAACATTAGCTGTCATCTCACACGATTATTTAGGTTAGCTTCATGGGTCAACATACACTGCATTTGAGGGGTCGGCCGTTGACGTTGTATCCGTTCATCTGGCAAATGGCCATAGCCGCGTTCTCGTGAGTGTCCATCTTGATGAAAGCGAATCCTCGATCGGCCTGGAAACGTGACTCGACGACGAAGCCAAAGTTCTGGAACAGAGGTACCACATCGTTGGGGGTTGTGTAAGGGGTGAGGTTTCCAACATATACCGTTGTCTGCCAGCTGGGAGTTTGAGTCAGGATGACTTCGTAACTAGCGACGCCATTTGACGGGAATTGATGGTGTCCGTAGGGAGTGGTGGGGGTCATGCCCATCGCCGACATGGCCTGCTGCTGAGCCATAGAAGGCTGACCCTTCTGGTTTGCCCAATTACATCGGATGGCTCGCGAACCAAGCCACTCGCCATCCATCGAGCTCAAGGCCTTTTCCGCCTCGGGTCTATCGCGGAAAGCGACAAAACCATAACCCCGAGATCGGCCGGTCTTCATATCCCACATGACACGGGCCTCGGACACGGAGCCAAAAGCGGAGAATGCCTGGGTAAGGACTTCATCGTTAACCTCGTTGGACAAATCGCCGACGAAAATATGGAAGTGGTTCGAGGTATCCTCCTTGTTCGTCGTGTTGGACTGGTAGGCCCAGTTGACTCGGATTTCCTACACTTCTGTTAGCCTCGCTCATTCTCCATGTATCCAGATTCGGTGGATGGATAGTATACCGATTGATGAACTCGTCGTCCGTTAAGGGTCTGCATGGCACGCTCAGCGGCACCAGGGTCGTCGTACTCGACAAAGCCGTAGTTGTAGCCGCGCGCCTATAAACATGACATTAGCTATCGATGCTCAATTTTTCGATGTGGTTAAAAAGAAGGGGAAAGGATAATGCTCACATTCTTGTCAGGGATGATCTTTACGTTCTGGACGTGGCCTGTGGTCTCGAAGATCTGGCGCAGAACTTCCTCAGTCACACGCTGGTCCAAACCGCCGATGTAGAGAGCACGCTTGTTGGGCTCAGGGGCAGCACGGCGGAAGCCACCTGCGCTGGTCGGCGACATCATGCCTCCCTGGTCGGCGGATCTGGGCGAGGTGATGGCAGTCGGAATCGGATTGTTGTTCTGAGGGATATGCAGAGGCGGAGGGGCCATAGGCTGACCATTCTGGCCAGCTTCAAAGCCAGGGGCACCAGACTGAGGAAGCTGCTGGCCCGGGTTGGAGGGAGCACCAGCGTCGGCCATGGTGAATGATGTCGGGTCGTGAATGATGAATTGGATGGGGGAAGGAGCGGAAGAAGATGGACAACAGAACAGAAGTAGGTAGGATAGAGATTAGAGGCTACCTAAGAGCTGTGTTGTACTGTAGTCGGTCGAGGTGGAGAGTCGGCGGTCGGTGACAATATCCTCGTAGCGTTTGACAGGACAGGGGTCCAGCTGGGCGAGTCGACAACCCGGAGCTAGCTGACACGGTGGGCACAGGAAGGGCGAGAGAGGGGTCTGCACGGTCTGGTCTGACAACAGGGTCCAGACGAAAGCCGAAAGCACGGGGACTGGGGCGGACGGTTATAGTGGAAACTCGGAAGGTTATGGTCGAGTTATAGGGAATGTTGAAGAGACAAGCTTAATATGATGCATGTGCGCACAGCTTGGTACTGCAACAATCTATAAAACGAAATCTGGGTTTTGGTTGTGATCGTGATAGGTTGTGGCCAGTCGGAGACGTTGACGTTGACTGGCGAATTTGATGGAGAGCTGTTAGACACGCAGGACGAAGACTGCACTATCTTTCGTCTTATAGCCTGGTATGCGCAACGGTTCGAAGTCCGTGGAATACAACATAGGTAGAGATCGACTCCCGAACTAGATGCGACGAGCAGTAGGGAATGTTGTAGTGAGAGAGAGCTCGAGTAGGCAGAGAAGAAGCGGGAGTGGACCGGGGGATAATGGGAAAAGAAAATCGAACAGAGCCAGAACGAGCCGTAAAAGCCAAAGGAAATCCTGCTGCGACGACCGCTCCAGCGACTGTAAATATTTGAGAGATGGATGAGAAGAAGCTGATGAGAAACGGGCAATGGAGGGGCTTTCTTTACATTAAGATGCTATACCTGTCACATTGTAAAAGTGAGGAGTGTTTGCACAGCTCGTTGCACAGTGAAATACCTTCCTTTCTTCGTTCCTTGCGTGTGCCTCAGATTAACGTCCATCAACTCTCCTTTCCGCCACACTCTAGGTAGGTTCTTTACCAACTGCTACAGCCCAAATGGCCTTGCAGCTGGAATGGTCAATGATTGGCTGTTTGATAACGCTGGACGTGTGATTTGACCACACACAGTGTCAGGGATCAACGCAGGGAGGAGGAGAGGGAATGGGATGGGAAACGAGTGAACAACATCAGACGTTGAAGTATCGGACAGAGACTGAGACCCGATAGTTTTCTATTACATTTCAGCCAGAGCCTCACTCATCATTTGAACATTTATAATTCTAAGGTTGCTATGTACTCCAACCCCTAAGCGAGTTGAAGTTGCCATATATGTATCAGTCAGTAATCGAGGGCATCAGCTAAACCTTCGGAGAATGCATTAATAAACATATGGGTTAACTCCTCTTCAAAATAGCCACAAAGAGGCTTGCTTTCGCTGATCAAACTGAGAAATGCTTGAAGGATAGGTAGTAATTTCACGGCTACAGACCTGACTCTGTCAGGGAGGGAGTGTAAGTGGTTAAAATCGGGTCCGACATACAATTCTGAGATCTTTACTTTTATCACTCTCAAGACCAAGATAATATTTCTACGCCAGAGGTGCGATGAACACCTGGTTACTGACAGAGGTTTAATTATAATCCGTCCATGAAGACAAAGTATATGTGTAAGTTTCGTGTCTGCACATTTTTTTCACTGTCAAAACCTACCTTGGTACCTAATACATGCTTATGGTGAGTGAGTCGAAACCTTGAGACCGGTGCACGTGATGTCCAAACAGACGAACGCGCTTTACTGGGGGGCTAGGGGGACAGCATCCAGTCCATCCCTCTACCTTCGCTCAGCATCAACGACATCTGGCCCGTCATCAACTTCTATCTCGGATTGACATCTCCTGGTTCTCTCGAACAAAGTATTGCTATCATCCTGAAGACGGACTCACATTACTCGGGCTTCTGACATAAGCCTCAGTCATGGCTTCCCAATCTTCCCAGGATCCGCTGGAAGTCCTACAGACCATGGTCAACGATGTCGTAAGGGCCCTCACTCTCCGTCCATATAATTTGACAAATCTCACTCACGCCTTAAATTCTAGCTGGTACATACAGGCAAGGCTCTTAGGGCTTCGCGAAAGGATGCTCAAGGAAATACACAGTCAACCCAAGCGACGCTTAAGTCCAAGCTGCCTGAGTCTATTGATGGTTTCCGAGAGGCCTTGCATAAGTTGGAATGGGATATTGTAAGTCATTGGCCAATACAAATCACTCGCATTTCATCAAGTCTCACATTCCCTCAGATTGATGCCAAGTCTGTCTTGATGCGTGATATCAAGCGCCTCCAGGAGCAGAAGCAACAGAGCCAGCAGATTCCACAACGGCAACCCGCCCAGACATCTCAACCTCCACCATCTCAACCTCAACCTCAATCACAGCCGCAGCCGCAATCTCAAGCTCAGCCCATTGAATCTCAGTCCAACTCTCCTATGATCATTGACCTTGAATCATCACCACCCCCGCCTCCCCAAGACCAGCCCATGACAGAGATTAAGGTTAATAAGCCCGTCGCCCCTTTTCCTGACATGGGAATGGGACTACCGGATGTCGGCCAAAATAATGATGTAGTTAAGAATGAGGCCGGTTTATCCACACCTTCAACTACACTTCATGAACAATCCAGAATGCATGCCAGTGCCTCTCCAGCGCCGCCCCCGGCTGTTGCTACCGCACCAATGGCTCCGATGCCGGTCATGGAGCAAAGGCCGGCAGATAGCCAGAACAACGACGTGATGGACCTCACCGACGACGCGCCTCATTCAGAACTCAATTTCACAAATATGCAGTTCACTTTGGCCCCCACAAACAGCGATTCGCAGAATCCACCAACCACTCAAGAGCCGACATTTGATCTTGCAACATTTGCTCCACCTGAAGGCAATGACGATATCCTTGGACTTGACGACCTGCTACCCAATGACCCACCTTCCCAGGCAAACATCATGCCTGAACTGTCCACCGGTTCTGCTGACAACGTAGCCAGGCAAGAACCCTTGGCGAGCACGGAGAACTCAGGGCTATCACAGGGAATGTTGACAGACAACATTGATTCTGTGTTCGACGATGAGATGTTTAAAGGACTTGGCACAGAAGGAGGTCTTGCTGATGGAACAGGAGATGCTACTTTCGACGAACTCATGAATGACCGCGATGATGATTTCAGCTACATGCAAGGTGACGAATTTGACGACAACTTCTTTCTTCAGGACACTATGCCATGATTGCACTTGACGAGCACACGGAATTAGCAAGGGTATCCTCGGTATTTTCCTTTGATATCTCAACGAGAGCGAGTAGACATGGTGAGTTGGATTAAGCCGTCCACTATGGCTGCTATCTACACTCTTCTGGGTTTGTCATGGTTACTTATCTTCAGTCCTGCATCGAGCTTTGTCCTATTCCTTATTTCCATACATGCCCAAGATAATGGCATGTCAAGACATCCTTGTCTTCGCCATTGCGAAGACGACTATGCGAGGCTGGGGGCTACTGAGCGGTAGATCGTGGCTATATTCCGCAAACCAGAGCGTTCGGTGGCAATTGACTCGATCATCACGCGGCGAGCTAGTGTTGGGATTTGGGCTGGGTCTTCAACAGTCTGCGGCAACAGTATCGCATTTTAAATTAGGTGTAAGGGGCGTGGCATGTGTAGTTCTTGATTTCGGAGTTATGCAAGGGTCCCGAATTAACTAAAAGGTGGGAAGGCGTTTGTATAATGGGTGGACTTCACAACGGAATGCGAAGGTAATGCTAGGTGGGAAGGGCTTTCAGGGATGGTGCTAAAGTACCACGGATATCATGTTTATGTACAAAAAGCAGCTCGCCCATGCGGACAAGCGTTGGGTAAATATACGGCTCATCAAGAGCCTTTTCCTCCTCTTTCTTCTATAAAGGAACATGGTCGTTATGAACGGAAGAAAAAGGCCAAAATCAGCATAACCGCTGGCGCAAGACAAAGAAAATATGACAAAGAAAACGTCAGTAGTCGTAATTCATTTATTTTTTTTGGAGATATAACACCGCCAAGGTTTTGTGAATAGGGGTACAAGACCCGTAATTGCGCCGTGGTCAAGTCGTTGGGGCGGCAGCGCGAGCCTCGAGTTCGCGCCGTTTGGCGAGTAAACTCTTGAAAGCTCCAATACATCGAACGAGGGCTTCCTCGTCATGAGCGCAAAAGCGATGGCTTTTCTCTTCGGTAATGACCTGAAGGCAATGCTTCTTGCTCTTGCTGAGGGGATCAACGTCGACAACGTTGACGACAGCGGATAATGGCAAAATCCATCGAGCTGTGTACTCGGATTCGTCCTTATAGAGAATAAGATTGCGCGGTCGAAGAACGGCCCACATGTCCTTCCAATGGCGCATGCCGCGTCTGTGACGCAAAAAGTAGAGCCGCCCTTGCCAGATGACGCGATCAGGGTCTTGCTCAACATTGGAAACGCTTATTTGGCTCGTGGATCGGATGCCTTGGCCTCCAGGGCGACCCACGCCTGGGGCTGGATTGCTTGGTGAATGACCGGCCAAAGTATCATAAGAAGAGTCCTGGGGGCGGAAGGCTTCATTGTCGGAAAGATCGGAGTGTGACGCGAATTCGGCTCCCGACATTCCCGAGGACTCCAGCATTGACGATCTTCTCCTGCCACCTGACGAAGTAACATATCTGGGCGCAGATGATGCCATTGGTTCCGGAGAGCTGGAGAGGAAGCGCTCGTGTTCGTTGGGCAGGTTGCCGTTGATGGAAACTGGCTTTGTGCTGCTATTAAATCGCTGTCCAGCCCGGGGATTGGCTAAAATCATTTCGTCCTCTTCCTCGTCGATGCGTGCATCTCTGCGTATCAGACTCATCCATTCCTGAGCATCCTGCGCAGAACTGGCTTGAAAATGGTAGTTGCGAGAGGGGGAAAAGAGACCAAAAACATTCTCGCGCTTGTGTTTAGGATCTTTGAGTTCGGCAACGGCGGTCAGCTCTGAGAGGTAAAGTTGATGTCGCAGTCGATCCTCGGTTTCGTTTTTATACAAAGAGAGGGTGTTGGGTCGCAGCACAAGGTAGACTGGCTTCCATTTCTGCATAATGGATGAGCATTAAATCATACGGTAAAAGACAAGGAAGAGGTGTAAGTAATGGGAACTGGACCAACCTTTGTCTTCTGAGTCCGCTTCTGCACATAGCCGCTTTTCAAAACGCGATCAAAATCAAAACAACCGTCATTATTGACAGGGGAGAAGATGGCTTCGAGGTTGGGCTGGCTACGAGGGCGAGCGGAAATATCAATATTGGCATTAAGGGAAGTATGTGCCGGAGCGATGATCCTTTCAACAAGTGTTCCAGCCATTGTCGACTATATTCCTGTGGAGGATATCGAATTTGAGAATGAGAACGACGAGGATGTCGCGAACATTGACGGTTTGTCAAGCTGAAGGAATGGCGATTGCTTGAGGGATTGCGCAGCAATGAAATTATTCCAGTGTTCGTTCAGGGTGGGAGTCAAGGGGTCTAGGGACAGCAAGTAGGAGGCTCTTCGTAGAAGGTAAATGGTAACGACGGGCTGCTCGTTGGTCGAAATGATTGTGTCACAAGCAGGGATACGAAACCAGGTCGTGGCAGAAGTTGATGCGAGGTGCTGGTATAGGTGAAACGTGATACCAGTACGGAGTGGGATCTGGTTGGATCTGATGAGATGGTTCTAGGACAGGTGCAGGTGTGGTATCAAGGTGCTGTCGCGGTGGTCTAATTGTTGTTATTGTTGTTGCTGTTGTTGTTGTGGTGGTGGTGGTGGTGGTTATATAACATGGAAGTCGAGTGCCGTACGTACTAGTAGGTACCTTAGGTAGGTAGGTAGGTAGGTAGGTAGTTAGTTAGTGGGGATGGTGACGAAGAAGAAGAAAAAAGGAGCAGAATACGGTGATGGACAGAGAAGGTCAATGAACAAGTGAGTAAGAATTATGAAGGAGTGTTTATGACGAAATAAAAAGGTTTAGGATGACGATTGAATGGTATTGCGGCTTGTGTGCTAATAATAAGAGTTGAGAGAGAAAGGAAAGGAGAGGGAGGAAAAGGTGTTTTGATCGGCAACGGGAACGCTGTCGTTGTAACTTGTAACTTGTCGCAGACAGTGGACGGACGTGCAATCGGATTGGATGGATGACAGGGGCGGGGCACTGTAGACTTTGAGCTAAGCAATAAGCCAAGTCGCAGATCTACAGGCCCGGTACTTTTTTGGGTACAAGAGCCAAGAGAGCACAACAAGGGGAGAGTGTCGCGAATTTGCAGTGACATCTTAGGTATTTCTAGTTCAATGCCAAGTATCGATCTGGGTGTCATACATTGGCATTGGACATTTTGGGTCAGCCCAGGTCTAATGTTAGCTTAGGTACCTACCCCAGGTAGTAGGTTGTGGCCGTTCTCCAGTCGAGGTTGCAGGTGATGTTGGTCAGTGCTAGGGGTGGGCGTTTCAGGCATTATGAGAAGTGATTTGGAGGGCATTTTATCGATTCACCCTGTACCCGTACCAGGGTGAATTGTAACGGATCTTTCTTTGCCGTGCGCGGGACAAGACAAACAAATGCGGCATCATGAGAGCATCAAAGGAATGTGACAATTTTGCAGGTACCTAATCAATAGCGGTCAGGGTAACAAATATTACCGATCTTGGTTGATCTCGGTAGAGTTGTGAGCTTTGACATTCATTCATGCATGGACACATTTTCAGAATTATTAAACTCAAAGGCTAAGACTGGTTTGAAAACGGTACAGACTCAACCAAGCTTCACTTCGCTTTCGGAAGTGATCAACACGCCAAGGAATGGGAATGGCTCTGAATTAAGCTTCTCTCACCTGCTGATCTCTTCAAGGTTCAAAACGGGATTACATCAGGTGGTGGAGATGGTGAATGAGACCCTTTGACAACTTAATCTCGAGTATTTAGCTAGACATACGTATCGCCTGACGTACGTCTCGTCTCTCCCCCTCCATCAGCTCACCAAACAACGACTGTCGTGGTTCGCAGTCATACAGGCTGTGCATATTCCGTAGCCGAAAACGAGCACGAAGAAAAAGACATCCTCTTTGTGTCAATCCGTTGATCTGAGGTCATTCCATGCCACGCGCTTGGTCGCATATGTCACTGTTTAGCCAATACCTGTCATCCATGAGAGTGACCAACAGCTTCAAACCGACAGCTGCCAATAATATCCGATCCCATTTCACTATATAATTATGAGTACGGAGTAGGCCAGCTGGTCAACTCATCGGTCAGTCGCCTACGTCGCTTAATCTGATACAAAGCGCTTCGACTAGAGTCCACTTGCTGTGGACATCCTGGGCATGAATAACTGTGAGTCGATGCCCAGCGGCTAAGATATTGAGATCCAGCTCCAGTTTCACTTCATGCCAAGCATCGGGTTCCTCTCAGCCTCTTCCCTTGCATCGCTTCGAGCCGAAACAGTCGCCTGTGACTCAACTTGTTGGTAGAGATTAAGTCGAAACACTCGTTAGGCGAGTCGCTACTAGGTAGCTAGTGAGATAGGTAAACTAATCATAATTAATGCTGCCAGATCACCATGTCACTCACTGTTTCTATTTTGTATTTATGCCATCACCTCGCTCAATCGCTACCTTTTATGGCAATGAGTCATCGGCCAATGCAAGTTGCGACAGTTAGCTGCATGTCTGTTTCTACGTGCTTAACGGATTGTTTGGCTATCTGAGTGGCATATTTACAGGGCTGTTGACTGAAAAAAAATACTTTATAACTTAGGGTTGAAATAAGTAGCTGAAGAAATTCCAACTTGATCCGAACAATCATAGTCATTGCAGCAGTTGCTTCACTCTATCCAAACAGTTCATCTCCCTTCCCTTAGTCGATATGTCCCTGCACGAACAAAACCATGCTCTGCATGACACAGAACAAGAGATTCGGTCCAAGGTAGAGCAAGTCCTTACAGAGAGTCCCTTTGCTGTCTCGGCTCTAAGGAAGCTCACTGGCGGGACCGCCAACTTCATGTACCATGGCACTCTCGAGAAACCATCAACTGAAGAAAAGTATCGAGATGGAATTGTGATTAAGCAGGGCGAGGGCTATGTTGCATTACACCCTTTGTTTAAAATCGCGACTTCTCGATGCGTATGTGTAATTCTCTTTTGGCTTTGTACGTATAAACTAATCGGGTGACAGGCTGTTGAGTATGAGTCTCTGGTTCACCTCTTTGCACTCCCTCCGACGGAAACTCCGTTTTGTAGGATATCAACTCCGGAGCCATACTACTTCAACCGTGACACCAACACACAGATCCAGGAGTACCTCCCGGATGCCCTCAGCCTTAAGGAATATGCCCTCAAGCACTTCGCCGCGCCCACGCCCCTATCTCTCAAGCCACAATGCGACGAACTTGGCCACGGCTTAGGAGCTTGGCTTCGAACATTCCACGGCTGGAGCCAAGAACCTAAGCAAGCTGCACTGCGGGAGACGTTTGCGGGGAACAAAGAGATGCAGGGTCTCAAAAACATGATCAACTACCAGCGGCTGCTGCAGATGGCAGATCAATACCCCGAAATTCTTGGCGATGCAAGGGACGTTTTGCAAGGTATCAGCGACTTGGCAGCTGGAGAGCTTGTAGATGAATCAGCCCTGTACCCTATTCACGGCGATTTCTGGACTGGAAAGTAAGTTGTGATGTATCAACCACCGTTATAGTGTGGTTCTTCGAAGCTGACAGCGTGCAGTATTCTATTGCCTGACACTCCTATGAAGGAGGGCGTCCACAATCCCATTCGCGTTATAGATTGGGAGATGGTTCAGATTGGTGTCCGGCCCCTGGATCTCGGTCAACTTATTGCTGAACTCTGGCAGCTCAAACTATACAAAAATATTGATGCTGGCGAGTGGCTCATCCAGGCATTCATTAACGGCTATGATGCAGTAGACGACAACTTTGCCTACCGCACAATCATTCATGTCGCTGTCCATTTGATCTGTTTTGGATCTCAGACGCCAGGATGGGGAGATGCCGAACAGCAGAAAGACATGGTAAGAGTAGGCAAAGAGGCGATAATCAAGGCCTGGGCCAGGGATAGAGAGTACTTTGACAGACATGTACTTGGTAGCCTCTTTAGATCTCGGATTTCCATTTTGTAAAGAGTATAACGAGCAAACCTATGAAACCGCCGGATAAATAGTGGCGATGTCGTGGTTGGAAGTTCAAGTGTGAGTGAAGGTGGCGCTAAGAAAATGGGGTAGGCCTAGAGTATAAGTTGGCTGACAAACAATAATTAAAATACTAATTATTCTTCATTCAGGCATGCGTAGGCTGTCCGTAATATCGCTATCGCTAAGATATGATATACAGGGAGTTGATGATTTATGTGTATTACTAGTTTGATTTACGTCTTCAGGTAAAGTGGTCGGTTGGAGGCGGCGAAATTTTCACCTTTTCAAAAGCTTCTCGAACACACGTTTGCCGCCCGACGCACTATCCACTCACTCCAGCTTCATATAGTGAGCCGCATTTCGAGTCAGCCTTCTCAGGCAAACTTGATACCCAGTGAATAACCACAACCGCCCTCAGTCTCTGTCATTTGAACCCCCGCGCTTGGCGTCTACCCTGTATAAGACATACGAGACTCCGTGGCCCATCTCCGCATCTGATGACTGCTTCGGACATCAGCCGGCCTTGTAAGCGATGCAAGGCCGAAGATGCCTCCTTTAACCTGCGAGCCGACCCTGCATGTCGGTAAGTCATTCCCAAGTTCTCGTGAGAGCCCTCGTACTAACATGTGAGTCAGCGATTGCTACGTCCAATTCGTTGCCTACAAGCTGAATAGACGTCTCGGCGCTCTTCACAGAGATACTCGCTCTTCAAAGAAGTTGACCACTCGGAGGCTCCTGGCTGGTTTGTCTTTCGGGCCTTCATCCAGCGTCCTTGCTCAGTTGCTCAGCGCGCAAGCTTTGCACCATTCAGAGAACAAGGCGTCCTCGCCCTTTGAACCTGTCATTGTGCATATCGATACGGAGTTGTCAAACATCGAGGGGGAATCTCCAGCTCAAGAGTTACTGGCTCAGTACCGCCGCATACTTCCTCATGCTACGTTCGAATGCGTTCCTCTTAGTGAGGTCCTCTCTGTGAAAAGCATTGACTGGTCAACTCTACCCCTCGATGCTGCCAGGCCAGATGAGGACCCATCAGCCCGCCTCAGACGGCTCTTCGACGCTTTACCCACATTGACATCACGTACTGACGTTCTTCGTCAACTTATTCGCCATCTTCTTCTCCAGAAAGCTCAAGATCACGCCTGCTCAGCACTTCTCCTGGGCCACAGCACTACAGCACTCGCCGCCTTGACGCTATCCGAGGTTGCCAACGGAAGAGGCTTTGCGGTGCCTGTGCAGGTTGCTGACGGCATGACTACCGTATGTATGTACGAGACAGTCGAAGGCGACGCCGCGCAGGAGACCAACCGACTTGAGTTCCCAGTTTACTACCCACTACGAGAGATCTTTCGCAACGAGCTTGTTCAGTATATCGATCTCGTCCCGTCGCTCAAGGAAGTCGTACCTGCCGATCAAGCAGGCGCCAACCCCAGAAACAATGTCGTCTCATACAAAGATTTGAGCATCGAGGAGGTGATGGCTCGATACTTCGATAGCGTAGAGGAAGGATACGCAGGCATTGTTGCTAACGTAGTACGCACGGCTGGAAAGTTGGAGCGGATCCCCTACAAGAGCTTCTGTGGCAGCTGCGGTATGTCACTCGATGCCGAGGGTGATTCGCGATGGGCGGGAGAGATTGGCGATGATGCCGGCGACGGGCCGGGGGCAGCCGGCGCAGGCCGACTGTGCTATGGCTGTAAGCGATCGATTCATGGATAGTCAGTCTATGGATAACCGGCTGAGGCAATAAAAACTGAATATTTATGTAAACGTGTTCTGGTATAACATAATGTCTATCCTGACTGTGACTAAGATTGTGACTGAAAACTCCCCAAGTACGCCGCCGCCTTTTGATCGCCAAACCCATGACACAGGCGGTGCCAAATGCTCCTATCGTCTCGCTTACATGACCATACATATATGGGCTGAAAATGTTGCCTTGGTCTCGTGAAATACAAGCTATTTTGCTCCTAGATAGATGCACGCCAATGGCTATATCGCCCATTTATGTACCCATCACTCCAAAATTTTACTAGAAGCCTTTCAATCGTTTCTCTAAGCCGCAATCTCCAGTCTACCGGGGAGAACACGATCCTCAATCTTACGCACCAGCTTATTGGTCTGTTCAGCTAAGCTCAGAGTAAGGATGGTGTGGGGTAGAATTCGAGCAAGATGAGGGAAGAATCCCTTGTACAGAGCGAATAGACCCTCAGAACGAATGGTTTTGGCAAGACAATCGCTGACGCTGCTATAAAGGTTGCCATTCTGATTGTACATACGGGACATTATTGTGTCTGGAAAAGAGTCAGTCACTAAGTTTAGCAATAGTTTTGTGGCAGTAAGGCTTACCAGGAGGATGCATCACACAGCAGACAACAAAGCCACTTATAGCGCTGGAAGCCAAGTGCAGACCGGGACCCTCTTCCATACCAACATGACGAACCAGACGACGCTTCGCAAAGAAGTAGGTGGGAAGCTGAACCGAGCTACCGAAAGCAGTTCGGATCATAGCAGCTTGAACGCCACGGTACAGGCCACCAATACCCTCGGTTCCGTAGATTGACTTGAAACCGTGCCACGCGCCTCGGTAGTGATGTTGGGTACCAACCGGCCTGAATGCCGAGAAGCTTTGAAGGCGAGTCTTGACCAGGAAAAAAGGGCTGCCCGCCGCGGCGCCGATTACGCCCGAGGCAGCACCGCAGAACATGTTGATGCCCAGGTTTTGAGCCTTTCCGTCCTTGAAAAAGAAGCTTGCGAGCGCATTGCGCATAGGCTCGTAGAAGCCGAGACGGCAGCCATTGAGGAGGACTTGATAGATATAGGCGGCGCCGATACCGCGATAGATATTGCGGAAACCTTCGTTGCGCACAATGACGCTCACGCCATGGATTGGTCCTCTGTAATGGTGAGGTTGGTGACCCTTGGTTTGAAGCTCGCCTTGCAATTGCATGCTACAGGGGGAACAACAGGTCAGCTTCGAGTTGGAGATGAACCACGAGTTATTAAAAGGTTCGGCACATACCGAATCTTGACTGTCTCAAATGGATGTGTCGCAGTGACCGCGCCGCAGGCGGCAATACCGCCAGCAATGAAGGCACTGTTGAGACGGGGTCAGCGGAAGAACATGGTCGCAAATTCCAAGTCTCCGAATTGGTAGATCAAAGAATAAGCACAAGTAGCCACAAGGCTTACCCGACTGTGGTCGACATGGCCCCGAGCTCTCCAAACACGAGGAGGCGGCCGCGAATTATGTGAAGGAGGGTGTAAAGAGAAAGCGATTCAAGAAGGGAGAATCCCTAAAGGGTCGGAGAGCTCGGGTGTGAGAGCCTGTCTCAACAATCGGCAGCCCGAGAAAGTCAAAATTAAGCAAAACGAACAAAGTTGTTTGAGTTGAGTTCAAGAACAAGATTTGGGAGTGTAGAAAAGAAGGGTCTCACATCCGTCACCAGCGGCTTCGGACCCTATGGAAACGCGAGAAATTGTCAGCGCCGGAATACTACTCCCTACGTAATTACACTAAAAAAAAAAAGCATAAGCTTCCTACAAGGCACAAGAGAATTGAATATATGGATCTTTCTTATGTTATGGAGCTAGTGATCTATAATTTATTACATACTGGCCGTTGGTCGATAAGATTACAGATGAATGGACTGTCCTTGGCGACGCATGGGATTAATGGCTTCCGAAATGCTCTGTAATCGGGATATCTACAGTCTTGCACTATGCATGTGGTGCCACCTATAATACAGCACATCCATGCATCCTCGCCGTTTTGCTTCAAGAGCGTTTCTGTTTCGCGCCGAGTGCATTTGATGTGATGCCGACGTCGGCGCCCAGATCTTTTTTCGCGGGGAGGCTTGCGGGCCCTTGCGTCAGTAGGTCGGTTAGTTTTGGGCCCGCTGGGCCGCTGTGCGTTCCTGAAGATGGAAGATAAACCAATTGAGGCTCGTAGCTACTACCTATGACACTAGGGCCAAAGGGATTCCTTGCTGAGCGGCTTTGCGGTTTGTTGCGGCTCGGGAGTTTGTACGCCGTCTCCGCCCTGGAATATACCGAACAAACAAGCATTGTCAGCATTACTACGTAGTAGGTTTATCGTTGGGCGTGGAGATGTCCCCCAGTAGTGACCTAGGTACCTAGACGTGTATATCCTTACAAGCGTCGAACAATAACAAGAATCAACCAACTAGTACCTACTATAGGTAATTTGAGCTGTAAGATGTGAGGTGGTGATAAAAACTTGATACAGTCCATAGGTAGTACCTACAGCCTCTCGGGGTACGGTACGTACCCTGTGGCTCATGCTGCACCCCGCAAAAGCGCACCCCTCCAGCTCAAGGAGCTCTATGGTAAAAGATTCCCATCGCAAAACACAAGACTCGGGCCTATATCATCAACAGAGCCACCATACCAACATCACATTCTTTGCTGTGATCTCACGACGTGAGAATTGACTCGACGTGTTGAATTATACTCACTTCACGTGCCAATTTGCGATTGCGACTCTTTGTATTGTGTGACCGACAATTCTTTTCAACCCACGCGATTCGTGGGTCGTTATCATAACAACCCATAACATTGCTTTCTAGACCATTGACTCGTCCCTCTGCCCGTAATGGCTTCAACACCAATGGACATCGATCGCTCCAATACCCCCAACGGTGCTTCACTCAACATCCATCGTACCATTGGCACCACCGCCTCCGTCTCCAATTTGTCCGATGTCATAGGCAGCTTTCGTCCAACCAAGGTGCGACCGCCCACTTCCAGAACCTCTTGCTTTCCAAAGTCATTATATTGGCTGACACACTTTTGTTCATGTAGCTATTTCGTCGCGATGATATCAAAGATAACCGTCCACAGCCTCATGTGCTATCTCTCGATTACGACGACGAAGGCCAGCTCGTCATGGCTTCGGCCAGTGACGAGACGATACAAATCTACCATGTCAAAGAAGGTCGTCATGACAAGAGCTTGATCAGTAAGAAGTACGGTGTCAAGCTTGCCAAATTCACACATACAAACTCGAGCATTATCTACGCAAGCACAAAACAAAATGGTAGCCCTTCTCATCAAACATTGCGCGAACAAGCCGACTTGACGCTGACTCTAATTTATCCTAGACGCCATTCGATATCTCGCTACGCATGACAACTCCTTCATACGATACTTTGATGGGCACGAGGGACCAGTAACCTCATTGACTGTCCACCCTGGGAGCGACAACTTCATATCATGCTCCCAGGACAACACCGTACGTCTTTGGGACACACAAACCAAAAACCACCAAGGCCAACTCTTCCTTCGATCGCCTTACCTCGCGGCATACGATCCATCTGGAACTGTATTTGCTGTAGCCTGCACAAGCAGCGGCACGGTCCTGCTGTATGATGCGCGCAATTACGACAGAGCTCCTTTTGCGACAGTCGACATTATCGAACAGTGTAGGGAGGTAGACTCACAATGCCTTAACAAAGGCTGGACAAAACTGGAGTTCTCCAACGATGGCAAGTCACTACTCGTTGGAACTCGAGGTAACGGCCACTTCCTACTAGATGCTTTTGAGGGTAAGCTGAAGGCGTATCTCCACAAGCCAAACGGCGGGACTCGGCGATTGGCAGTTGGAGGGACCGGATCAACTGGTGGCGCCTCATCAGATGCTTCCAACATCGAGAGTAGCGGTGACTGTTGCTTTGCTCCCGATGGCCGTTACGTTCTGAGCGGCTCCAAGAAGGACATCCTCGTATGGGACACCATGGCGGCTCCCGGTGGCAACAAAGTGCTGGAACCCAGCTGGACACTGCCCGATAAGAGAGAGGCTGCTGTTCTGGCATTCAACCCCCGCTACAACTTCTTTGCCACGGCTGATCAAGAACTGTTGTTTTGGCTACCCGATCCTCATGCGTGAACGATGAGGAAAGCGTACCATTTTTGGCGAAAGCAAGGGGAACAGAACATAAAAAGGTAAATAATGGCCTGTATAATCCAGAATGGTTGGAGTAAAGCAATAGATACCCTCGCATTGCGACATAACTTGACATGGTGATATTATGTCGAAGATTGAGTCGAGTAAGTGCCGGGCTGCCTATATTGTACCAATCAGCAACGAGGTCAGCTGAAAACATAAATCGATATCAATGCAAGGTTATGCCATGAATGTTTTGGAATATATACAAACTGCTAAGGTTTGGGCTCATCCAACTACCTACTGGTACTCATGTTAGGACGGACCGAATATATCTGTAGGCAGATGCGTAGGTAGACGGCAGGCATTGATCACCCAATTAAATAGCTAGCTTCCTTCATTTTACTCCCAACTGCCTCCCATCGTTTGCAGGCAGGTGATAACCTACTACCTAGTATCTATCCTACTCTTCCTCAAATTTCGCCTATGAAGGAAGGTTTTGAACGCAGCATAAGTACTAATTGGTACAAATCGAATTCCCATATATTATCCAATATTATCATTGCGATTCTCTGCATCATTAACACGTTCCAATATGAACGGTAGATACACCTATATCAACACGGCTCAGTGTCTGGAAGGTAAAATCACACACAACATACACGACCAACTATCTCGATTTCTAACACAATACAGAGTTGCCCACCGAGATTAAAGGTCTCATACTAGACGAGGTTTCATCGCCAGAAGAGCCATTCAACGGCTACAAAGCCCTGTTGAATGTGGCGTTGACATGTAAAAAACTATCTGGCCATGCCCTTGGAAAGCTTTACTCCAAAGACGCCAGAGAGTCACTCAAACTTGATCACGACTTGGACTCGCCCTTGGCTCTCCAGTGGGCTTGTTGGTACGGTGTTTCGGAGGCGGCAAAATTGTCGCTGGCGGCTTTAAACAGAACCGGTCTCGACGTCAAGCGCAAGATAGAACAGCCTTTCAACAATGGCAATCTCTATGAACTGCGGTATCAGGCGGCCAAGAGCAGAGGAATGTCAGATAGTACAACTTATGGCTACGTGCACTGGGGGACCAAGAGTGGTCTGTTACATCTGGCGTGCCTTCGTGGAAATACGGCAATACTTGAGTTACTGATGGGATATGGAGTTGATCTCAATACCCCCGACGGGGCGAAGCTTCCCCCATTGGCATACGCACTAAATGAAGACGTTGTGAGTTACAGACAGAATATTAGATGAAACCAGCATTTATCCATACTGACACATGAACGAGGCCAAATTGCTTCTCGAAAATGGAGCTGACATCAATATCACTCACGGAACTGACGAGACAGCATTATGCAATCTGGTGGCCTTAGGCTCGGCGGGCAGCCAGAGTTGTATCAAAGAGCTCAACTTGCCTGGAGGCAAAGGCGCCCTCAAAGCACTGGATACTCGTCGCGATTACCTCAGCACCATCCGATATCTCATCCAGGACGCCAAGGCGGACATTTATGCAAACAAGATCAGACGTGTCAATCCTCTTCTGAAGGCTGTACAGACGCGGTACCCCGAAGCTGTTCGACTTCTTTTGGAAGCAGGTGCTTCACCACACCCAATTGACACCGAGACGGGCCAGAAGAGACTCTTGCTTGCCGATGCTATGAAGCGAAGCGAAAACCACTGCGTAGTTAAGATGTTATTGGAGGCCGGAGCCGAAGCGGACCTTGATCAAATGCCGGAACGTGGCCTTACACGGAGGGAGGGTGACGGGCTTCCCATCATGCATCTCACGACACCAAATAGTAACCCTTTATATGCGAGAGAGGAAGTCGATATTGCCAGATCTGTCTGCAAGAAAATCAAGAACTTTGACCAAGCTATCGACGGACACCCAGCACTATGGCACTATGTCAGAAAAGGCCGGCAAGATATTGGCAGACTCTTGATTGAGTATGGGGCCAGTCCAAAGTTGGCAAATGTCGATGTAAATGATGATGTTTTGGGTCTAGTATCACTTGAGTAGAACCGACAAGAATTCATACTAAATGATGTTTGTGCACTGGTATTGAGTCAGAGTGAGGTCTTTCACAAGCCGGTGAATGATGTTTGAAGTGAATCCTATGGTGTTGTGGCGCTCAGCCTCCCCTCACCACGCCCCACCACAAGAATATCCCACTCTCCAACATCACCCAACTCTCCACATCAAGACAGCCAACGACATTGCATCTATAGTGTCAAGCGCGACCATCTCACCCACGATTTGTGTTGCATAGACGAGCTGCCATACCGGAAGAATTTATTATTGGGAAGAGAAATTCGTGTACATCGACATATTCTGTCCTTCCCGAGCGCCGCAACAGGCGAGCACACGACATCAGCTTCGGTACCCCGACAGACGATCTCGCAAACATCGACAACATGGTATACCTAAAGACAAGCCAAGAATGGCTCGACCAATCTATGGCACTACTCGAAGCTCGACCCTCCACAGTACGTTCGCGCGCCCACTGCGCAATCACGCAGACGACTAACTCACTACAGACACTCATCACCACAACTTACAAGCTCAGGCCTGGCCCCTCGCGACCCGATGCCGACGGCGACACAGCTGTAACCAAGCCCCCACGCGGCGCTTTAGTTCTCAAGGCCTACGACCCCATCAGTGGCGCGACCATCAAATACCGCACCTCGAAGGCACAAGAGGTATCACGCCTGATGCATGCCTCGCTTGGCCGTCTGGGGAGGCGCATGGCTGCAGTGCCGGATGTGCCCGAGGTGACGATGGCGGATGGAGAGGGCGCGACGCCAGCAGAAGAGTCACAGGCTGCTGCGCCGACACTACAGGCGTCGCAAGGAGGCGGCGGAAAGAAGAAGAAGAAGGGCAAGAAATAAAGGAGATGTGCGAAGGCGAAGAAGAGGGAGGGCTGGTCCAGGTGATGGTTAAGTCAGGTTCCGGCCGATATCAGAGTTCATGATTTAAAAGGAGAATCAGAGCGACCGTCATGATAGAAACATGAGGAAAGCATTCAACGTTGGTTGACAAGCCTAGGGCTGCGTAGGCTTTGGAAGGACGACTGCGTATATTTGATATCAAATCTAAATACAGCGATGTTGTAGCCCCCACCAACATGGTCAAAATAGTTTACTAACAGCGTCTGACTTCATATCACCAACGGATTTAGGATAGGTGTTCAAACACAAGAGAATGATTCAAGTCACGAGGGAAAGTCATGAGAAACGGCGAGGTATACTACTCTAATCAATTCATCTCTATCTATGAGTGCTATAATATTATCGTCATCCATGAGCACGATTAAAATTTCAATGCTATTTTCATCCACCCATTGTCGAAATCCCCAAACGCCGTATAGGTCCGTGCAAATCTAGCTCCCGGATCCCAAGTATGATCGCGACCTTGCCAACCGTCGAAGTAACCAAGCATCGCTACCCCCAGACTCGTCTCAAATGTACAAACAAGAAGTAAAACAGGGTATATGTTCATATGTGCGCGTACCCATGAGCAAGTGCCCATGTCAAAGGAAAGAGGAACATTGACGGTAAATTTAGAAGTCGTCGTCAAAGGTGAAGTCACCACCGTTCTCACCCTTGATGGGTTCTTCCTCATCAGTCTTCTTGGTCGCGCTGTGGAGGACACCAGCCTTCTGGTAGTCGGCAACACGCTTCTCAAAGAAGTTGGTCTTGCCACCAAGCGAGATGTTCTCCATGAAGTCGAAGGGGTTGGTGGCCTTGTAGACCTTCTCGTTGCCGAGAGCGACGAGCAGACGGTCAGCAACAAACTCAATGTACTGCTTCATGAGGTTAGAGTTCATGCCCAGCAGGGCACAGGGAAGAGCCTCAGTAAGGAACTCCTGCTCAATGGTGACAGCATCAGTAATGATGTCCTGGATCATCTGCTTGCTGGCACGGCCCTTGAGGTGAGAGTGGAGGAGGCAAGCGAAGTCAGTATGAAGACCCTCGTCACGAGAGATGAGCTCGTTGGAAAAGGTCAGGCCGGGCATGAGACCACGCTTCTTGAGCCAGAAGATGGAAGCGAAGGCACCGCTAAAGAAGATACCCTCGACAGCGGCGAAGGCAACCAGACGCTGAGCAAAGGTAGAGTCCTTGTCCTGAATCCACTTGATGGCCCAGTCGGCCTTCTTTCGAATGCAAGGAATGGTATCAACAGCATTGAAGAGGTAGGTTCGCTGGGCGGGCTCCTTGATGTAGGTGTCGATGAGCAGGGAGTAAGTCTCGGAGTGAATGTTCTCCATCATGATCTGGAAACCGTAGAAGCATCGAGCCTCGGGAATTTGAACCTCGCCGCTGAATCGCTCAACAAGATTCTCATTGACAATACCATCAGAGGCAGCGAAGAAAGCAAGAATGTGGGAGATAAAGAACTGCTCGTCGGCAGTCAGACGGTTGTTCCAGTCGTGGAGATCCTTGGAGAGATCAATCTCCTCGGCAGTCCAGAACGAAGCCTCAGCCTTCTTGTACATTTGCCAGATCTATCATGCCATGTTAGTGAGATGTCTTGGTGGGGGGCCACTTTACGCGTCAAAACGCGTTAACGCATGCCACATACCTCGTGATACTTGATGGGAAAGAGAACAAAACGCTGAGGGTTTTCTTGAAGGATGGGCTCATCCTCCTTGGAGACGACAACAGTCTTTGACTCTGTCTTGTTCTCCTCGACAATCTTGGTCTTGAGCTGGTCGTTATCGACGGTCTTGTTGAGGGACTCGTTCTCCTTGTTGGCGGTACCGAAGTCGAGCTTCTTGACAGGAGATTCCATGTTGAGGTTCTGGATACCGGAAGCAGCCTGCGCAGTGAACTTGTTAGCAATCAATTGGGTTCAATTGCCGCATACACATTGCAGGTACATCCGCAGACAAGGTTACATACCTGTTTCGAAGGAGTCATTTGCGCAGCCATTGTGGTGTAGTTTATGTGTGTCTGAATGAGAGAAGTATGATCGAAGTGATCAGAGTAATACAGAAGCGAGGCGGGATCTTTGTATGTACGTTGAACTCTTGCAGTTTGAGTGGTTGTGGTTGCGGTGGTGATGGTCTGGTCCAAAGTAAAGAATGGGATGAAGGTGATGGGCTTTTGTATAAGTCTTGATGCGTCGTCACGTGGAGACAAAGCGCGTCGCGCTGGGCAATACGCGGTGGATACAGTGATGGTGGGCCACTTTACAGTACCCTGGTGTCACTGCGCGTCACTGGGTGAACCAGGAGCTTTTTGGCGGCCTTCGCCCTGTGACTGGCAGCATCCAAGACGCTAGTGCTCAAGCTGGTGCCATGAGCAACTCCAGCCACCAGGATCTTTCAAGCAAGTGAGACGCGTAAAGACGCGTTTTGGGCGGGTTCATGTTCGTCTTGGGTAAGGTTCGAGAGCCATGCTTTGTGATATTTTCTCAATTGATCCACTCCCTTTGTACTGTACCTGCTTTATTGCAGGGAGTGATGATTCAGACTTTGTCAGGATCAACGTCATGACCATCGTTTATCAATCAGCACATGCCCCCCCCTACTCAACATCCATGAAACTGTGCGTCGTTGGGCCAATACACGTGAAATGGGAAGGGTTGTGGTACAGGTCATGATCATGGATCGTGGTGTGGTATTAGGCAGGACTGAGCTCATCGACACTATAGCATCACATCTCGGTGGCATGACAGCCATGATGACCCTTCACTGTACAGCCGAGATCCGTTAATCGATCCATCTCAAGCATTTTACTCCGCACCCAGGTAACAATCTGATCGTTCTGTCATCGTCGGCTCCCAACTTCCCGTGTACCTATCGCTTCAAGGGTGAGAGGGACGCGTTTCTAGGGTTACACCGCGTTTGGACTTGGGCCCTGAATCTGACGTTACCAACCTGGGCCTGGAGTTAACACGCCCCTTTCTCCATACTCTTATTGTGCGTAGTGCGTATATGTCAAGAGCTGTGACTAAATTGGGTGTTAGCCATCAATTAGCTCGAATCGAGCCACAATGGACCATCGTGCAGAACGAAACGTTCCAACTTCCTAGATCGGAGACGTGGAAGATTGTTCATTTCCTTCGTTGTTCCACTACCGTCAGTTGCTAGGTCGATGCAAATGCCAAGGAAAGTTATCAGATTTAATTCTTTAATTCAATTCGTGGAACTGGTCCCACCCGCCTGCATCCACTTTAATCAATCAAAGGTCAAGGCAAGGCGCATCATGAAGAATCTCGCAAGTATTGTACATAATTCGTAGACAACATGATACATAATGAAACGCGCTTCCATATACCGATCATGCAAACGTTAATCACAAACCCATAATCAAGTTGTCGCCCCATCGTGAATGAATGACCCTGACTCACAGGTGCTTGCCCTTTTGCCAGCATGATCCCATTATTCCCTTTGCCGTGCACGCGAATCCGATTTGCCGCGTTTAGCGTCGGTCTCTTCTTTCACCTCGGGATCCGCGTACAGGCTCAGCTGCCTCAACATCCGTCGGCCTGTTCCTGCTGCGCCCGAAATATCCCCGACTCTCGCGAACCCTCGCTGGTGCTGGCTCGACGGGACGATCATCCCCGCGGCGATCTCGGCTGCGGCTGCGGCTGCCATGACGGCGGTCACGGTCCGACATGGAGGCATTTCGCGATGGCGGGTTTGAGACATACTCAGGCGGCTCCTGTGCCTGAAGTCGATCAAATTCGTCAGGGTCGCTAGGATCAAGAACCGGTACCGGCTGCCCACTCTTCTTCAAATTTTTGCGTCCTTGTTCTCGTAAATGTGCTTCAAGAAGCACAACATTGCGAGTGTTGGCCTTGAATGCCGCGTCGGCTATGTCTCCAGCAAACGGAACGATTCCAATGACGAAATCGATTATGATATTGACCATCATCCTAGATTTGACAGAGGTTGGGAGTCCGCCATCGATCTTCGTGCAGCTCCTCATAACCAAAAGACAGAGCAGCATGTCCAAGACGTCGCCGATCCTGAGCACTTGTATTAGTTTCAATTAAATAGCCAGACTCAGGCAACGCGATCAAACTTACGCAGGTATAAATCCAAGAACACTGCCCCAACCGAAGCGGATGCCACAGCAACTGAAGAGAGCTAAATCGAGGCGATATGCTCGGCGCTTGACCTTGGTTAAGACCTTGGCGTCATTTTCGGAAATACCTGGTGGAAGAGCCTTCTTGCGCTTCTTCACTTTGCCGTTAGGAGTGCCATTTAAGCGGGTAGCTGGGATATGTTCAAAGTAAGGATCCTTCGGGGGGCATGTTAGCGCAATTGTGCATAGTGATGTAAGCTTTCGCTTTCCATACCTCAGTTCCGAACTTATTCTGGACCGTCTCTCCCAAGATCTTCTTGGTAACGAGCTTTGCAACGAGTGAGGCCATGGTTTGTTATTAGAGTAAGCACTTGACTTGCAAAAACTTGGCTGTAACAATTTCCAGGTAAGGCTGTAGGCCTCTTTAATGTTGCTGAATGTCAAGCTTGGCAGAGGCAGGTAATAGGTAGTATTGGATGTATGACCAAAAGACCACCAGCAGGTATGTCACTGCTTGGATTACAGAGACAGTGAGTGGGCAGGCCAAGACAATGGGAAAGCCGCTGTCTTTATATGGGAAGGACCAAAAAAACCCTTGAAAGATGTCACCAGTGTCTATGTGTTTTGTGTTTGATGTGCGACTGGTCAATTACCGGTTTCCAAGTATTTTATGACCATGGGTGAGGGAGCCAGTACAGCAAATGGAGGCTGGAGCGATGATGTAATTCTGGCGGCCACCCAAACTTCTGGAACCTGTCCTTCGTACCCTAGAGGTAAGAGGACTACGGTCTGGACGCATTAATGCGAGGACTAGTTTGCACGGAAAACCGGCTAGGGAGCTGCTGCAATGTCGATCATTATCATGTGTTGGCATATCCTTCCTCTTCCAGTGATAACTTCGTACGGATACTGCATTTGAAACATGCAACTGTGACGGTTCGGAGGGAACCTAGCGAACTAAGAAATGGTGGTGATCATGGACGGCGCTGCACCGCCACTTACACAAGCTACCTACCTACCTAGGTACTTACCTACCCAAAATCGGATGTGGCGAGTGCTACCATCTGTGGCTGAGCACATCTGGTTCCATGTTGGGGACTCAGACTCACGACACCCGAAAGCGGGCACCTACCTGAAGCTAAGGCGCAAATGGGTCTGTGATCAGATTGCGATCCAATGCTAAGCTGTCAAACCTGACAACAACACCAACACCAACAAATCACCTACAAAGCCGACCATCTTGGCTCTTGCACTGCCGCCTCAACCCCGCGTGTCCCCCAAGAGACATTGACTACAATAGAGCAGTATCTCTTTGACCCTGTCAAGCGACTTGCGACTACGGAGTAGCTATCTCGACCACAGCTTGCGTCGCCGTCGTTCCTTTGCTTCACCTTGGCTCTCGCGCCTCAAACATGGTCAGCTTGCCTTCGCAGCTACGTTCGCATTATCGTCTCGCCAAGTCTTGAAAGGAATTCCATGAAACAAGAAGAGAACAGCAATCGAAATTATCATCTCTCCACCATAGCATGAGCCGAAGGATTCCGTCATCATGTCTGGAACACAAATGCAGTTAGAGGATTGTATGTGTTGGTGGGTGCTGCGCGTTTGCGAGCAAGGACTAACACGAACGACCTAGGGCTGGACGATCTCTGCGTCCGCTTCATCATCAACCTTCCCCAAGAGGATCTCTCCTCTGTCGCTCGAATATGTTTCCAGGTCGAAGAAGCTCAGTGGTTCTACGAAGATTTCATTCGTCCACTTGACCCGGCTCTACCGTCCATGACGCTGCGTACCTTTTGTCTTCGAATTTTTCAACACTGCCCACTGTTGGCCAACTTTTCTGTCGAAAACCACACCAAAGCGTTTGAGGAGTTTCTGGAGTACAAGACTCGCGTTCCTGTGAGGGGTGCCATCATGCTAAACAAAGCCATGGACTCTACGGTTTTGGTCAAGGGATGGAAGAAGGGAGCCAACTGGAGTTTCCCACGAGGAAAGATCAACAAGGATGAAGACGACTTGGACTGCGCCGTTCGTGAAGTCTACGAAGAAACCGGCCTGGATCTTCGAGCTGCTGGCCTCGTACCAACAGAGCAGAAACCGAAATACATTGAGATCGCGATGCGCGAACAGCATATGAGGCTTTACGTTTTTCGCGATGTTCCAATGGACACAGTATTCGAGCCCAAAACCCGAAAGGAAATCAGCAAAATCGAGTGGTACAAGCTGTCAGACCTGCCAGCTTTTCGCCGCAAAAACGGTTCAAATAACGATGCAATCGCCACACCCAACGCCAACAAGTTCTACATGGTTGCCCCGTTCTTGGTGCCTCTGAAGAAGTGGGTTGTGTCGCAGAAGAAAATTGAAGCACGCAAAGCAGCCACCGGCCCGTACGGTTATGGATCTATCAGCGAGGCGCAATATGAGGACGAGGGGTGGAATGACACCGGAGCCGAAACTACAGACCAAGGCCCGGGGCTGGAGACTCTCGCAGGTGCCACGCATGAGTTGCACCGTTTACTGAAAGTCCAGCCCCCGACTCAAGGTCTGCAAGTTGCTCCCGCTCCTGTTCAACAGGATAAGGGCAGTGCCTTGCTCTCTATCCTCCAGTCAAAGGATGGTCCATCGGGTGCTATACCTCAACCAGGCGCTCACTATCCTCACACTCCTCTGGATCTAATGGTTGCCAATGCTCCCCAGCCTGGAACCCCACACCGGCAGAACCAGATGCCATCCATAAATACTCATCAGCCACCGCCCTCATTCCCATTTCCACCCAACCAGGCTGCTCACTGGAACATGGGACCTGGGCAGCAGGGTGGGAACCCTCAGGCATATAACCCCCAGTATCTCATCCAAGAAGGCCAGTATAAGAGCAACCAAGCTCCTCTGGTGCACCCTCAACCATTGCCGCCACAGGTGGAGAGAGCTGTCTTTAATAGGAGCGTTTTCCAAGACGTCAATCAACCTAATTTCAATGCCTCACCCGCTCAGTTTGCCAATCAACAGCAAGTACAATATGGTCACCCTGGTCAGATGCCAGCCCAAGCTCCTGTTCAAACGGGACAACAAAGACAGCAGCCGTTGAATGGCCAATCCATGGCTCTTTTGAATGCCTTCAAAGGCGGTAACGTGGTGCCTCAGCCTCAGCACAAGCCTCAACAAGTTGCCTTTCCCGCTGGCTTCCCAGTTCAAAACCAAGGCCCAGTATACGGCAACTTCGGTGGTCCTCAACCACCTCAGCAGACAACCCCAGAAGTTCCTACACATGCAACTGGCATTGTAGGAGGTCAAGTTCGCTCTGGGCCTAGCCCCAAAGAGTTGGCAGGCTCAAAGGTTGGATCTGGGCCGCCGGCCGACAATCACCGTTCTGCTTTGTTGGGCATGTTTCGCAAAGATGACCAGAATCAGCCACCTGCTCAGGCACCTCAAACTCAAACTCAAGGCGCTGGGCAACTTGCCCCTGGTAGTATGATGAGCGAGCTGCTGCGTTCGGTCGGTGCAGATAATGTGAGGGCACAGGCCCAACCACAACCTGGAATGCAGGACAACCCGTCCGTGTCACTCGAAGGACTGTCTTTGCAGCCACGGCCGACTCAAACAGGCACGCCTGGGTCCCAAGGAAGAGGTGACTACATGCAGCAATATGGTATCAATTCACATACACATGCACCAGCCGCCTCGCAACCTACTCAACCTATTCGAATTCTTCAGCGAGGACAAGGCGAACAATTTCTTGGTGTTAGCGGCGCATCAGCATCTTCTCAAACATCCTTTACTTCGCCAAGTGGATTGTCTGGCCACTTACAACCTTCAGCAGCAGGCGTCAGTCCCAGTATCAGACAAGCATTGCCTTCTATGGGTCGACGACGCGAGTCTGGCCCTGCTCAGAAACGAGAACTGCTCTCACTCTTTGGCAAGCAGCCATCACCTGCCAGTCTTGAAGCGGCCAAGGGTAAGGAGGCTATCGCTGGAACGCCTGGATCTCGTCTTGCTTCTTTGGCCTCTGGTGTGGAGGAACCTTCCGGCACTCCTTCTCGTCGTGGTAGCCAGACACCCATCTCGCCGGCTGAGCGCACCTTTTTGCTGGACTATCTGCAGTCTGTAACCAAAAACGCCAACCACTAAGACTCTTGGGAGAATCATTTATTTGTACGATTTGGTATCATTAGGATCGGGGGAGCATTGCAACGGAGCCTTTGTCTGGGATACTTACTATCTATGGTTTTGCCGGGTAATCAGTTAGCTAGGTAGTGGACTCAATTGGTACGTGGCATCTGCCGCAGTCTTGTTTTATATCACGATGCCAGTGTGCATATCTGATTGTGAAGACCTATGGACGGTATTGCTGGCCATTCGACTGCGTGTGAAACCCTTAATGAGCAACCGTGCTGAATCTAAATGATGATGAGGGGCCACGGCCTAGCATTTTGCCTCTTTTTATGGACTACGTGATATTGGCGGTGTATCTCCTTACCAAACGCTTGGTTATAGGTAAATCGTTGTGGGTTAGGTGTAGTCCCTTGGCGCTGAGTTGAATAGGGGTACTTGTAGATAAGAGAACGACCATCTAAAGGGGAAAAGCAACACACTCTGTGTTTAGTAGTGGGTTCCCCAATGCAGAATCAGGAGCTAAGATACTACGGACTGCTGCTCCTGGAGTATAGTGTAAGTTGTCCCGACCGGAATTTACAGTGATAGCCGTCGCCAGCTGCCACCACTCGCAAGTCACAACCAAGTCCCAAAAGCACACGCGTAGGCTATATAGATTCCAAATTCAGTTGTATGTGTCAACAAGGTGGTCGAGCGGTCCAACCGATTGATCGTTTCCCAGCGACTCACGCTCGTAGATATCTGGGCTGTCTCTGCAGCGATGCATCGAGCCTCATTGTTCTCGCCCGACGAGGGTTTGTTTTTTTTGCAGTTCTTTGGAGATATCATGGCATCTTCTTTTTTTGCTAATGACTCCAAATATTTTGATGAGTTTACCTGTACTAGGAATGGCGCTGCTGTCGCGATTTCTCTTGAATATCTATTTTACTGTTGAGTCTTATTCGAACCCACGCACCCTCTTGCAACGGTAGGTCGGAACACTCGCCGTCCCCCCCCCCCCCCCCCCCCCTCCTCTTTCCGATGGAGGATATGACACCGCTACCTGAAGGGTATACCACTGTGCGGACTAGATAGGCGAGGCAGTCGATGTTGCATAACATGATAAGAAGATACAAGTATACTTTGGATATATGTGTTACTTGCTCATAATGATCACACACGCACCTCAGCATCATGACACTCACATCATGCTCGTGAAGCTCAGTTAGATATCAGTCGGAGATGAGGCCGTCCAAATATAAAAGGGCTACTGGCACTGGAGGCCTGTATCGAGCGTCTATGCCAAAGGAATGATACCGCGTGAGATATGGAAGTAACTCAGGGGTTTCTCACGAGTAAGGTCAAGTGACCTTTTCGGACAAATGAGGCAATATATAACTGGTTCAGTAGATAAAAGTTACGTCGATTCCAGGAACTGAGGCTTTTGAAAGCTCTTGGAGGTGCTATGGGCAAGTTGCAGTGACAGCTTGCCAGGGCCTCGCCAGTGCCTCGCTCAGGTCAACACCTTCAACCCCCCACATAGTACCCAGAATCCAATAGCTTTATAAACCAACAGAGCATCTTCTGTGCTAAAAAACGGAAGTCAAGGGTTTGGTCAAGTGGTCAAGTGGCCCAACATGCCGACAGAACTGAGGACCAACATGTTGAGACCATCCCCTGAGACGAACGTTACAGCGCGCATTTTTCACTGCGTGGTGTTGTTGAGGTACCAAAATTATACTAGAAAGCCTTTCGAACCCTGTTGTTTTTTGTTCTATGTTGAAAATTTCGCAGTTCCAGACCTCGAGTAGGCTTACAACGTGGCTGTTCTTCTTCTGGACGTGCTCACCAGACTGACAGATACACAATGTACATGTTCAGGGTACCGACAGCTTCTACAAATAGCAAGTTTTGAGTCCTTGAGCTTGGGCAACATATATCTATGTCAGATTGACTATATTATCTAGTTCTAGCCCTAAAAGGCCGTCTGCCTCGTGTGGCTAAGACAGTAGCTGATCAGTCTCGACGGCCTGTGGGAACTGCATTACCATAATACTGTAACTTAGGTAACTTAGGTAACTTAGGTAACTTAGGAAACTTAGTTGGAAAGTTGTTCACTTGTATAGCTTCAAAGTGATATAATGACATCTCATATTATGTACCATTGAATTTTGGCAAACTAAATCTCATACTAGGCTAACAGCTTACAACATAATGAGAAATCATGTCTGCATTATTGTCCTTCCCACACTAAACCCATAAAGAGAACCTCAACAAACGCACAATATAGGGGCATCGTAGTATAAGATCATACTCCAGCGACGTCAGACCAGAAGGTCAATGTTACTGCACCTTCATCAGAAGCCTTCCTCTGAAGAATCGTCACCATTACTTCCATCCGTATCAGAGAGATTCAAAACCCGGAACCGGTTACCCATCAGGTTCTTGCGTGACGGAAGATTGGAGGTAGATCTACTCTCCAATTTTACCTCAGGGGCTGGGATTGGGGACAAAGCTGGCCCTGAGATTGGCACTGGGGTCTCAGAAGGCAGGCTTCCCAGCGGCTGAGAACACTCATCAGCAACCCATTCAATACGGCAATTCTTGTATTCCCTAGTGAGTAATATGATTAGAAATGTTTGTGTGTCTTGCTGTGTATTATCCAAACAACTTACACCCGGCTCTGTAGACAGGTTCGAGCAAAAATAGCGGCATGGATGGCATTGGTGCTAACGAAGCAGTTGTTTTTATCGAGCTCAATGTTAACCACATGAAGATTGTGAATGTGTTCGAGATCGTCGCGAATACTCTGGGCAGTGAGGTTGGGATCGCGCTTGCGGATGACGAAATTCCGAGAGGCTCCTTTGGTGACGTGATAGACAACCTGTCCCTTCACAACGTACTGATGATCGGACCATTTGGTATGTATCTACAATATTTTATGAGAGAAGGGATCAAACGTTACTTTTAAGTGACCTACCTTTCGGTCCTTAATGTATAAACCATGTGCCCGAGAGTGTTCGAGAAAGGCGACAGCGTCGGCTTCCCTCACAAACGAGACTGTCGCAGAGTTCTCCCTCCACCGGAGGAATATTTCCAGTAGCGGGCCGCCTCGAACGACTGAAGAGACATCTCCATATGAAACGCCAGGCGGCAGATGAAGCAGCTGGATAGACCTCTGAGCAGAACGCTCCAACCACCGGTTCGAATCAGGCTGTCTGTTGTTGTTCTGATTCTCACGTGGAGTTTGGTGGTCCATTGGCAGTGTAGAAGATTGAGTTGAAGTATTTTCACGTCGAGCCTCATTCACACGCCCCCCTTTCTTCTCGCTGGCGATTTCGGGTGAGACACCTGGGAGTTTCTGGTAGGGTGATGTTCTACCGTCCAGCGTGGAAGTCAATGAGCTGGGTCGATCATGGGTGCACAACGAAATGTCCTGAGTCGGTGGTGGTAGGCATAACGACTTTGACTGGATCAGTAGTCTGCAAACTGACCTGAGGTCGCTACATACATTTAGAGTCGCATCATCAACTCCGCGTTCAATGAGGCTATGGCGTAGGCAAGCTGAGCAAATTTTAGAGTTTTCTAAAGCAAGTATTTTACAACGGACCATTGGGTTACCCCATAACATACCATACTGATGAGCAATTGTGACAAGGCCATCGTATTCCTCCTGTCGAATGTACACACATTGAGCCTCGCTGATCAGTTGCTCGGGGCCCTCGAAAATCATCAGCTTGTTGGACTTTCGACATACGCCGAGATGTGCGTTTCGGGATGTTCTTCTGGCAGACCCAGCGGACTAGCATGTACCATGAGAAGTTGGACGGGGACATACGGTTTGGTTTCTGCGACTGTCAGACTTTGGTACACTAATTGTTAAGAACGTCTTTGCTTACTGCATAATGTTCATTTTGGTGACACGGCCAGTGCAAGAAATACGTAGGTGGGGGATTGTCGCTTCTGGTGAGTATGAAGTAAAGAGTGAGAATATTTGGGAGGGGAGTACCTACTTCAGAAGGACGATCAAATCACAACTTCTACCTAATGCCGAACGGAAGGAGCGTTCAGTGGTAGTTGATCAAGATTATGGGAATCGCCTTAGGCCGACAATCCATAAGGCAGGCATGGATGTTATGAAGCAAACCAACGGGAACATCCACGTGCCACTGCTAGCAGCTGTAAGCCCTGCTGCTTGCTCTGTATTGGGAGTCTTTGGTTCTCCATTTGCTGGGTTGAAACCATCAACCTGTCTAGGAACTCAGGGTGGGCTAGAACAAACATGAATTAAAAAGAATCTTGATTGTTTGTTCGTCTGCACGTCCATGGATGCGGTACTAAAGTCACCAGCATTTGTAGACGTGTTCATCGAAATGTAACTTGGATATGATGCAGCTGAGGGAACAAGCTACAACAGCAACTAAAACATTCATATACGGTTTCAAGTACACGGGGATAAGCAGTATATGCTATTGAAGACCCTAGTCTACTCAGACTCAGAAGAAGAGACTGGGCGCCTTGCATTTCTCTCGAAAACTATCAGCTTGATGTCGATAACTCATGTGAAGATTTGGCCACGGTCCGAAATATATAGACATACCGATACCAATACAACAAACTCATTCATTCGTTGTAACTACTATAGCTATTATTCCACTGGACGTTACCATTTGACATTTCCTATCAACCAACAACTGAGGTAAGAAGGGTATGCACGTGACATAGGAGTTGTAGTCTAACATGATCGTAGGTTAAAGCGGCAATGTAGACTAAAATTAACAGGGACCTGCCTGTACCTTAATTTGAGACAATGTCGTCAAGCCTGATAATCTCACCCATGAGACTAGACATTGAGTAAGGGTGAAGGGACAGTTTTGCATGATGTAAAGCGGATGTCACTTAGTGGTGAACGACACAAGACTGCCACACCTAAGCGTGATATGAGCAACCAACACGAGCAGTTTGTAGTGACAATGACATGCTGCATCTGGATCCCGTTGACACAACCAAAAATCTGGTGATGGAACCCTGTACCATTTTTAGTGCATGATTGCCGAGAATAGCGGGTGCACTTATGTAGGGGATTTCGACAAGGACGTGGGAATCAGCAGGGGTACATAAGATTAGTTAGCGTTGTTATTTTTAGTCTTCAAACACGAGATCATGTGATTGGGATGGTGTGTCTCAATGTCTCCTCCAACTGAGCTTTAGCTTTTGGCTTTACCTATTGCGAGCTGTCCATTCTGAATTGATCACCCTGAGCGACGGCCTTAACCCTTAGGTAAGTGGTCGCGCATGCAGACAGATATGGTGTTTATTTGGTCACAGTGAGAAGCCTTTCCTCCTGTTTATATGGAAGTAGGATAGTGTGGCTACTACATAGAGATGTTGAAATAGCTACATTCCTTCCACAAGGGTCCAGGCTGTCAACACGAGATGACTACCTATCTAGTACTGACATAAGTACTCAGAATGTACCCAGTAACTCGGGAGTTGGGCGGGGAGCTGACGCAGGCTGTGTAAACACATCCAACGCGCCACTTGAGGGCTAGAGGGGCTTTTCAGCTATCGATTGAGCACCCACTAGCAAAAACCCAACGGTTCCAGTTCGTGCCTCCACCAAAGGGGAAGAAAAAAAGGAGTCGTTGTCTTGGCTTTAATGGAAGGCAATCGGGAGAGAAGTACGTACTTATTTTGAGGCGCGAGCTACCTACGACCGCGGAAGGTATGTGCCAATCACCAGCCCCCTGCTCCCTCTGCTGGGCCAACCCGACATAACGCCAACGCTATTCCTTCTTGACCCTTGCTTCTCTTTTCGCTCCCGTTGATTTCGTCCTCCTCTCGCCTTTGCTCTCTTCCTCTCGTTATTTTCTTTGAGACCGATTAATTCCAACGTTACCAAGACTAGTAACACATCGTCGTTACTACCACTTCACCAATCTTTACCGACTCTCGCTTTTACTATTGCTGCGCGTTCGCTATCCACTTTACCTCGCTCACCCTTCGCTCCCTCCCCTCGAATTGGACACGCTTGGCATCTTCTGGCATCGATAACCGCTATCGAATACGACGTATACTTCCGAACATAACCAGCAACACATCGATAGCATTATCAACACTTGATTCCTTCTTGTCGATCGCGCACTGACCACAATCGTCGTGAGCATTGTTTGAACATATCGACCCCTTTCGTCCCCGAATCCGAGAGTCGTCACCAACGGATTCACCATGCGTCCCACATCAAGCCTCCTTCAGTTGGCTGTGTGCCTCTCGTCCCTCACTCCTCTGGCTGCAGCATGGCCAGGCTGGTTCCCTCAAGCCGATTCTGTTGTAGTCCGACGAGTTGCTCATGAGGATCGTACGCTGGCTCCCTTCCACAGCTGCTCAACCCCTTTCTTGCTGACTTTGTGATAGTGCCCCAAGAAACTGCTGTCATCAAGCCCCGCCAAGATGAATCGAAGACCGAGGAGGCCTCAAGCACACGAAAGAACAGCCCCAAACAGACCAACCTTAACACAGCCAAAGTCGAAACCGGAACCGAGACCGGAACTGCAACCGAGGAGGATTCCACAGAGACTGGAAAAGAGACTGGCAAGAAGAAGTCCGGTACCAAGACCGGAACTTCTGCGCCTAAGCGCACAACATTCTCCGCTGATGTGCAACCCGGTGGTGTGAGCATGCAGCTGCCCGACACCATGTATGTTCCCACGCCACTCTTCAAGATCGGTGACTATGCCACCTTCGGCTGGAACTACACCTCGCTTGAGGGCACTCCTACTGCAATCGACGTGCTTGTCAGTCAGTCCTCTGCCGGGGAGACATACACCCTCACAGCCAACATGACTTTTGAGTCAAACCCGACTTACGTTTGGGACACCAAGAAGTACGCCGAAGATCCTGACGCTCCTCTTAATGTCGGCATGTACACTCTCATCATTAAGGATTCCGACTCCCAAATCACCGACATTCCCTCCCCAGGTTACCTAGCTGTCCAGAAAACTTTCCAGTTTGGCATGTACACACCCGCGGCCTACACACCTTACCCTCAGTGGAACTGTGATATCTGCAATAACTAGGTTATATATTTCTCAGCAACGTTCTTGTCAATCGCGTTTGTTCTTTCGGAGTTTATATCGGAGGTGTTCACGGCTTGGAAAGCATCAAATGGAGAAAATTTGCTTATTGTTCCTTGTGCTTTGGATTTGTTACATATTTGCTGAGGGCGTTTGCAGATGGTGTCTTCGTGGTGAAGTCATCTCGTAGGAAAGGGGTAAACTCCCAGTTGGATGCTTATGATATGGTGGTGAAAATCTAGTTGAAACATTCCATAGTTCTATCTATTATATACATCTTAATATCGTCGGTCCTTCATCACTGATTCTCGCGAGTTTTCTCGAGCTAATCATAATCCCCGTCTTGCGTCTTCTGCATTGGATTTATTCATGTCTCGCCCAAACAATTGGGCTTACGTGCTTGCTTTTAAACAAGAACTGCTTATCTAGAGTTTGATTGTTTTTAATGGATGTGAGGTGGCCGCTGTATCCACATTCGTAAATCGTCTGCGTGGTAGAAACAACCATATCCATACATAATGAAGCCTAACTTTAAACCATACGCAGTTGGAATCCTGCGCCCCTCTCTTCCTTATCTCGCCCCTGAAAAATGCCACTGAAGTCAGCATCGCCCAGCGACGCAGCCTGTCCACCACGCACAGGCGCATGGGGCTCTGCACGTCGACGCCGCTCCTGGTTCGCCTTACTAGGGAACGTTGGGAACATGCTTTCTGGCTTCGGTTTGGGGTCCTGGCGGAAGTACTCATGCTGAAGCATCTCACTGGCTGATGGCCTTTGCTCAGGGTCAAGTGAGAGTAAACCACTCAGCAGACTGG
The DNA here is from genome assembly GCA_013266165.1 of Fusarium graminum. Lineage (NCBI taxonomy): Eukaryota > Fungi > Ascomycota > Sordariomycetes > Hypocreales > Nectriaceae > Fusarium > Fusarium graminum. Next base: position 80,744 of record JAAGWP010000115.1, read on the forward strand.
CGCCTGCACTGGTGAGACTGGGAAAGCGAGCGCGGATGACAGAGCCAGTGGTGACCTGAGTCTTTGGGAGACGCAACGAACGGGCATTAGGGAGTCGCCTGAAACCTGGCCATGTCTCTTCGGTGGGAACGCCACAGAGCTCGAAGATGCGCGAGACCTGATCGACCTCATTCTTGCCTTGGAAAAGAGGTTCGCGGGTGAGAAGCTCGCCAAATATGCAACCCACACTCCACATATCAACAGCAGCACCATACATCTTTGCGCCGAGGAGCAGCTCCGGGGCGCGGTACCAGAGAGTGACGACAAGCTGTGTGAGCTTGGGTGGGGGGTCACCAACGTAGCGAGACATGCCGAAATCGGCGATTTTAAGCTGGCCGCGGTTATTGAGAAGGATATTAGAGGTCTTTAGGTCGCGATGGAGAATCCAATTGTCGTGGAGGTAAGCGATCCCTGACGTGAGCTGGAGGAGGAGGCGTTTTACTTCTGAGGAGAGGAAAGGCTCGGGCATGTCTTCGAGAATTGATTTGAGATCGTGTTCGACGAATTCGAGGACCAGGAATAGAGAGCTGAAGTAGCTAGTTAGCAATGACAGTCGTGATCAGGAATGAGTACGGGCTTACTTGTCTGGCCGTGACACATCGTCCCCCACAACAACCTCTTCCATACTCACGATATTCCGATGCCGGCAGTCCTTCAATATCTGTATCTCTCGCAGCCCTGTGACCGGTAAACCATTCCGGTCTTGGGGTTCCAGCTTTAACCTCTTAAGCGCGACAATCTTGCCTGTAGCTCTATTCGTAGCCCGCGCGACCCAGCCGTAAGTTCCCTCTTCAATATCGTTCAGCTTATCGTAGTTCTCGACACTTCTGCATTTACCCCAGCCCCCAGTGGGAAATCGCAGCAACTTCGCTGGAGGCGTTTGGTCTTCTGTCTTTGCGCCTGGCTCGGGTGTAGTCCTTCGTCGTTTCGAAGGTCGATCATCGTTGGCCTCGAGGGAAGCTTGTCTCGCCGCAGCCTTCGCCTTTTGGTCTTCCTCTAGTTTTCGTGCCTTTTCTGCCTTTTTGCGTCTCTTCTCTTCCTTGAGTTTGGCGTCGAGGCGGGCGTCTTCTTCGGTGGTGGCCCACCGCGACTTACTGGACATGATGTGTGCGGTGCTTGCTCAATGGCGCGGTGCAAAGCGTCGAATCAGATCTGAGTTCGTTAGGGTTTTGTTATGAAAGAAAAAGGCATTTGGTTGTGTTTGTGCGTATATTAAAGGATATTTCGGTTACGGGAAGGAGTGTCTAAGTTAGCAACTGTTGTACCTACTTCTTAGGAGGAGGAATTTCTTATCTTATCAGCACCTACTCAAGTGCCTTCGTCTTGGGAAAATCATCGTCACTGACACTCTCACATGTGGAAGCGTAATACAGCAAGTGATCGCCTCAAAAATATATTAGGCTTTTGCGTAATTGGATCCATTGGAATCCCACAAGCTCAATATGTTTAGGTCAGTTAGTATAAGGCCGCTTACAAGGCTAGGCAGTAGTCGCTATGTACCACGATCAAAGCTGTTCAGCCCATACCTTACCAGGAACTTCTCATCTACCAGTCTTCGACACCAGAACGAGACTGATATTGAGAACGAGGATGAGAATGAGAGAAAATGGTCAACCCCATTAGCTAAGCAACTCTTTGCTGCTATTTCAGTAAGCCAATATCACTTGAGTAGATCTGCTCACACTAACAATTAACCCTAGACAACTGGACCTGTTCCGTTGGCGAGCTACATGCGTATGTGCTTAACTGGTGACGTTGGAGGATACTACACAGGAGCAATTGGTGAAGGACGAGATCAATTTGGAACAAAGGGAGACTTTGTCACATCACCAGAGATTTCGCAAATCTTTGGTGAGCTCATGGGCATCTGGTTCATCGCTGAATGGATCAGCCAGGGTCGACCAAAGCAGGGCGTTCAGCTCATCGAGGTTGGACCTGGGCGAGGCACTTTGATGGACGATATGCTTCGAGTATGTTAGAGCAACATGGCAAATGCGACTTTTATGCTGACTCGTGGGTGCAGACGATCCAGCGGTTCCCTGCTATGGTCAACAGCATCGACGCCGTCTACATGGTTGAGGCCAGCCGAGAGCTTCGAGATGCCCAGAAGCAACTTCTTTGCGGGCCTGATGCATCCTCCACAGAATCAAAGTCTGGTTTCCACTGTCCTAGCAAGTATAATAACAAGCAGATTGTCTGGACTGATACGATCAAGTCCATTCCTATCGGTTAGTAATTCCAGCTGTCTTGATAGATACTTCAACTAAATCAGCTGTACAGAATCAGACAAGATGCCCTTCATAATCGCCCATGAGTTTTTTGATGCTCTCCCTATTCACAGTTTCCAGTCCGCGACCGCCCCTCCTCCCAAACCAAAAGCCTCTTCACCTACTTCGCCTACCCAACAACCACCAGAGAACGCCAAGCCCACCATGGAATGGAGAGAGATGATGGTCTCGCCAACACCGCCGGGTGTTACTCACGCTCAACTCGGGACGCCGAAATCACAGCAGCACGAGCCGCCTCCCGAGTTTCAACTCATCCTCTCCTCTACTACTACTCGTCACTCTCGCTTCCTCCCTGAGACCTCAACCCGGTATCGTAAGCTCAAGAACGTACCTGACTCAATCGTTGAAATCTGTCCGGATGCATCTATCTTCGCGACCGACTTTGCAACCCGTATCGGCGGCTCGGAGGAGCATCCCAAGGTTAAGCCCAGCGGTGCTGCCCTCATTCTTGATTACGGAACGTCTGATACTATTCCCATCAACTCTCTTCGTGGTATCCGTCATCACAAGCGCGTGAGCCCCTTTTCTGCTCCCGGTCTGGTCGATTTGAGCGCCGATGTCGATTTCACCGCCGTTGCCGAAGTAGCCATGTCAGCGAGCGAAGGTGTTGAAGTCCATGGCCCCGTAGATCAAGGTGACTTTCTTGAGGTTATGGGCATCCGTGAACGCGCCGAGCAGTTGACCAAAACTCCTGGTGCAGCCAAGGAAACTGTTAACAAGATTGACGGAGCTTGGAAACGTCTGGTTGACAAGGGCCCTGATGGCATGGGAAAACTGTACAAAGTGTTGGCAATTCTGCCCGAGAACGATGGCCGAAGACGACCAGTTGGATTTGGAGGTGATGTCTCGGATTAGACGTCGAAATCATCACTATACCAGGTATCCTGCTCTTGCAGAAAGCTCACAGATCAAAATATTTTGTAACAATATGTAAATAAACCGGACCATTGCATTTATTCATAGGCTTCGACCCCGATCTCTTCAAAGTCTGCACGCTATATCGCATATTCGCTACCTACTCAGGAAAACGGCAACATTGCACAGGTAATCAAAAATCCAGTTTATTTATCAGTAAGATTTAATCGCTCGGATAAACCTACAAATACACAAAAACCATGCGCCGAGCATCAGCTATATGCAGATGCAATCCGAGTCAACGCCGTTGCCTTCTTACTTCGTTTTCACAAGCTTCGCGTCCTCCTCGTCGCTTCCGTCATCCGAGAACTTATCGCCATCTTCGCCAATGGCAAAAATGGTCTCGTTCTCCAGTGACTCGCGAGGAGCGGCACGAGCATTCCTTTGCTGCTGAGCAGCAGCACTCTGTGACGTGCTCGACAATGACAGCCCGTTGGCAGTACTTGTATCGTTGCGAGGCTTGCCCACTTCAGCCTCCTCATCATCCGAATCTTCTCCTGGAACACCGATATCGCCAAGGTCGAAATTGCCATCGTCGTCTTGCGCAATCTCATCACTCATGGCGAAGCGGCGGTTGTTGGAAGTGGGACGCCAGAGGTAAGCAATCCATGCGACATCAGCGAAGTAAACCACGTTCAACCAACCATCCAAAATGAACCATCGTGTCTTCCAGTGAAAAGGGACAAAGTCAGGGTCGCTGGCCGAGGCGAATGTGAAGCTGTTGAAGAAGAAAAATCCAAAAATGACCATGACGCTGATGAGGATGGCCCACCAGAGTTTCCTGTACATAGCTTCCTTGGCATGTTGCTTTCGCTCGCGAAGATCCTTGAGAGTCCAGTTAAGCGAGTTGAGGGTCCAAACATAGAAGGCAGTTAGTGTGCCTGCCAATGGGAGGACAATCAATAGCACGAATGGGCCTTCACTGAGTCAGCTGGGATTGAAGGAACAAGTAGGAGAATGGCTGCTTACCGGCCGTCTCAGGAGTAATGGAAAGGAAAGTAAGCGAGTACACAAGCCCGAACAGGAAGTGAGCTGCGGCGAGCCAGCGCACCCTAATCATGGTTCTACCAAGGGTGTGCTTTACTACACCATAGCCCATGCAGACAATGAGTAGCAGAAAGAAAGAGAAAGAGTTTCGACCGGCGTTGAGAACTCCAACGATGGTAAGGAAGACCTTGGAGCCGATGTTGGAGCCGTGACGGTTCTGGTATTCTATATCCGAATCAGAATTTGCAAATCAAATAAGATTAGACAAAGTACGAACCATAGAAGCCCCAAGTGATGAGCATCTCAACGACTAAGAAGACGAGGATGGCTGTGATATAGTTCTGTACAGCCACTAAATAGAGTCAGTAAGAGGTTGCGAAAGACGTTGTCTGGGAGTGCTTACAGATATCGTGTCTGTGTTGGTAGTACAAGAATCCCCAGTAAGCGGCGAGAAGGGCGTACAAGATACTCATGCCACCATAAAAGGGCAGCTTGGGAATCTGGGTGGCTTCAAGTTCACCATAAGCATTACGATACTCAACAACGAGGTCGTAGTTCTTGGTATTCACAACATCTGTAAGGACGCAGTAGTATCCGGTTTTCTTGATAGCATAGTTGATGGGAGCAGCGCTGTTCAGATGGACTGCCTTTGTGAGGACCAGACTGGTGGATTGTTTTTCGACATCAGGATGCAAGATGAACTTGCCAACATCAGTTTTGTTGCAGTAGCCCTGTTTGACGAAATCATCACCGCAAACGCCGAGTCGCTGTAGGATTCACTAGATCAGCAGAGAACAGGATCATGTCCTTGCGCAAGTACTCACGTTACCGGGAGTATCGGGATCGGGAATTCCAACGAGGTTTCTGTCCTTCCACTCAAATATCACAAGACTCGCGGTTGGATCCTTGACGCCGGCGTCGCTGCCGTTGAGGAACTTGACAAGGATGAATGGGTCGACAGGTCCTCCCCATGAGGACTTGCTGTACATTCCTAGAGCGCGTTAGCTGAGAAAGTCGTGGAAACCGAAGATGCAGCCTACCAGTGCAGTATTCTTGGTATCCTTCCTTGTTGCTCTAAATGAAAGTAGTGTTAGCACAATTGCGACTCGTGCGCTTCACGAAGCTGAGGCCGCCCTTACCAGTCCAATCTCATAAGCTTGGGTTGTCCAGAGGGACATGCCCAGCACGAGCAGTCCCGTGAGGAACCTCATAGTTGCTGTGTCGTGGCGGAAGCTTCGGGATGTTGCGGGGAGATAGAGAAGGAGTGTTGTTGGAATAAGAAAGGTCGAGGTTTCAAGTCGAGACGGGGGAGTAGAGGGACGGGAGCTTAGGGAACGTTTAAGTGGCGGCGCAGAAGCTAGGTACTCAATTATGGAGCATGTCGAGTGTCCTTTTGCGCAACAAGTACGTTGATCGAAGAGAGGCGTCAAGACTTTGTTCGATTGAGTAAATGAGAAATTGAATGATGAAACGAATAAATACAAAGTCGAGGTTAGTGGAAGAGGATGCCTCGAGTTGCAGGTTCAAGGGAGTCCAGCGTGTATACGTAATTGGTCGCCCGTGATGCCAGGTCAGCACCAGCAGCAGGAGAAGCCAAGACCCCTGGTTATTCATTGGCCGAGACTCACATGATAACGATAAGCCCCAGCTCCCGTCGTCTCAGGCACCATGTTAGCGTCCAAGTTACAGTGGGTCGCCAAAAGTTATGACACATCCAAGGGCCCACATC